>JBBYHQ010316494.1:0-41028 GCA_038382645.1 Spergularia azorica | reverse complement strand
TAAATAAAAAGGTTTAGAAAATATTGAAAAAAACATATGAACTTTGAACACAAGGTAAAAAAGTTTTGGAAAAAGAGACAGGGGATAAGATGATGAAGAACCGACTAAGGTGGTATGTCATGAGCCTGTCAGGTAAAAATCACTGAAGTCTAAGTAATTAGGTGTGCGTACCTAGTACTGCAATCCATTTCTGTTTGTTACAACTGCTGGAATGTTTCCTGCCATTTTTGCAGGGATCTGTTTATACATGTAGCAATTAGAGTCTAATTTACTCACAATCCAAACACAGAAACAGAGGAAATTACTCAATTAGAGCTAAATACTACTGACATTCGTGTCGAAAAATGTACCTTGACAACCATAAGGAATGTAAGCATTTCCCTCATAAGAATCTGCGCAAGTACAGACAGTGCAATTCTCTGAACTACCACTGTCACAATAGTATTGACAGTAAAATCTGCTATTTCGATACGCGGCCACGCCACCAGATAAAGCTGGGGGATCCCAAAACAGCAGAGTTGGGAACGATTCTATACTCGCAATCTGCTCAATGATCTTGTCTTGCACATTCCACTCCACCAACCCAACTTGTAAGCAAGAATTACCCACTTGGTTACTCACTCCAATGCGGTAAAAATCGGCTTCTCTTGTCGGCGAAACTGAGCAACATCCAAGTCCATTACAACCAGTTGTGTTATTACCACCTTGACAAGTTGTAGAACACCCACCTATACTATTGGTCTTGTTCATTACATTGGCATGAAATGAGCAACCTTTCACTAGAAAGACATTGTTTTCGGAGAATCGAAAAGGTGTTCCTTGCAAATTGACAGTACTAATATCTTGTACTGAAGTAGAATTACCAGGCTTTGAAGATTTGCAGCTGGTTTGCCAGGAAGAGGAAACTTCCATTGTAAGCCAAATTTTCGGACATGTAGCTTTGTCTAGGCAACTTGTTATATTCAACACCTCCATGTTCAGCTTATGTAAGTAAGGCTTTGAAACACCAGAAGAAGTGTTACAGACAACTTCATACCATGGATTGTAGTAACAATTCTTACCAATACCAAATGGATATGGAATTTTGACAGTCGAATTTTCGCAGGTTTCGCTGCAGCCTGGCCTCCCAATTGGTATACCTGTGTCCACTGATACTGCTACTTGTACTAACCACATTACCAAGAGTAACTTGTGCAACATTCTGCATAGCATCCTTTGAACTTTTGCAATTTCTTTTTTTTGAGAAAATTAACTTTTGCCACTTCTAGTAGAAAAGCATGGAAAATAGTGTAAACTGTGTATTATCAAGACTCAACATCACTAAAACTCGAGAGTGAAAACTTTGTGGCCTTGTAATCGTACCCAACTTGAATCTAGAACCTAATTTGAGATAGGGATGCAAAATTTGATGGTTATGAATTTATGAAGAAAGTATGATATGAAGTGGCAAAAACAACTCATGTTCTCCTTGGAAGCCCCCTAAGTTTGACTTCCATGGTTGTTTGTTGGTCCAATCATTCAAAAAAGAAATAAATTTTACAATATGATGCTCATAAAGTCATAAGTCATAAAGTCTGCAACTTGGGTACTTTGAATATGAGAAAAGACACTATGAAATTGAACCAAAATATCACAACTTGAATTTGATGAGGCGCACGTTTTAACAATTACTAGTGGATCTTTGTGGCAACTGTATCTAGCACGCAATTGTCAAGTTTATAGGCTAAAGTTTGTTATCTGTTGGTCAAATATGTCAACCATGTTCATATTATAACTGCCATGAAAAATTGGTGATAAATTTTGACCTATAATAATTACGACGTTGAACACAAACTCAGGACAAATGCATTCTATTCACATATCACCTTTTAAAAGCATTTGACACATTTGGTAGGTGAGTCAACTGGACTAAAGGAATATTATTGATAAGTGCAGCTCAGATCTAGATAGATTAAATTATCTCAGAATACTGACCCATAATAATGATATAATCATGCTTCTGTACGCAATGTATGCTGAAACATGTGAATTGACTTTCTTAAAATGTACATCTTGAGGTAAGTCTTTCAAGAATAGAAATGGTAAAACTTAATTTACGGCAGGAGGTAAATTGCCTGATCTAATGCCTTCCAGTGCACTGGCAACTTCTTTCATAGTAGGCCTATGTTTGCCATTTATGTTCAGGCATCTCTTTGTAAGGTTTGACACGGCCATCAGCTCATCCTCCTTCACCTCCTCGAGTATTCGACTGTCAACAATGTCGAACACACGAGAATTTTCCATGTGGGATAAGAACTCCCCTGCCAAGTTTCTCCATCCATCTGAGTAACTTTCAGATAGTGGTTTCTTTCCTGTCAAAAGTTCAGCTAGAACTACTCCGAAGCTATAAACATCGCTCTTTTCCGTAAATTGGTGTGACTGAAAGTACTCAGGATCCAAATACCCGTATGTACCTTGTACGCGAGTACTTAAGTGAGTCTCATCAATCGTAATGGTTCTTGACGTACCAAAATCCGACACTTTTGCTCTATACTTAGAATCCAACAGGATGTTGGAGGATTTGATGTCCCTGTGATATATAGGCATAGTTGAGTATGAATGAAGATACATCAGAGCCTCAGCTGTCTCTCGAGCAATCTGCAGACGCATTTGCCAGCTCAAGTGGAAATCTTCAGTAGGATCGTGGAGATGTTGAGCTAGTGTACCGTTTGAGATAAACTCGTAAACAAGTGAAGGCACCTCTGTCTCCAAACAACACCCTAATAACTTCACAATACTTCTATGATTGATTTGTGTCAGAATTGCAACTTCATTGATGAAATGCTGTAGCAGACTTCCGTCTAATTTTATCGACATTTTGATTGCGACCACTCTCCCATCAAGTAGCATGCCTTTGTAGACAGTACCTTGACCGCCTTGGCCGAGTATTCTGTTTTCATTGAAATTGTCAGTGGCATTCTTTAATTCTTCAGCAGTGAAAATGTTTGTTCTCTCATCAACACCTTCTGTAGACGTTATCTGCTGTTGTAACAATAGACCGCCATTTCTCTTGAAATTCCGAGTTCTTCTCTTGACAAGCCTCCATCTTTTTATTAATCGGTAAAAGCAATAGCAACAAAGAATCAAACTCACTGATCCCAAACTTATGCTAAGACCTGTCAGAAAAAAAACATGATCTGTTATGTTCAAGTTTTCGACTTTTACGTATGAACTACACCAGTATATCAGTAATCTGCTAATAAAGTAAATTTGAGTTCTTACCTAGAACTGCCCTCCAACTTAAAATTGGTTTCTTACAGCTGTGGGAATTGCTAGTGCCACTTTTGCAAGGATCTTCACAAACAAGCAACACAACAATTCATCAGTAGCAGAAGACAGCAGGAACATCAGAAAACGAACATCAGAATTAGTCATTGTCATCGTAAGACAGTCTTACTCAAAATTTATCGAAAGTTGAAAGAAAGATGTGAGAGTAGTTACCTCGGCAACCGTAAGAGAGGTAAGGATTTCCCTCGAGAGGTGGTCGACAGGTACAAAGAACACACCCATTCACTTTACTGTTGTTAGCACATACTGTAGTGCAGAGTAAATTCTTATCAGGATAGCTTGACATTCCACCAGGCAAATTTGGGACATCCCAAATCCATAGATTTGAGAGTGTAGCTGTACTAGACATCTGCAGAAGCTTCTGACGCGCATACCAGTCCCCTATGGTATACTCAATGCAAGAATTACGCGCAACATTGGAGAATGTCACCTTATAAAAATCATCAATGTCGCTAGTACGTGGTATGGAACAACATCCAAGTCCATCACAAGCAAAATCCTGCATAGCAGACAAAGGATCACCTCCTTTGCAAGATGTAGAACACCCTCCTGTTACTCCATTGTCGCGAGTCAACACCGTGGCATGCCCTGAACAGCCTCTTACTAGGAAATTAGTGTCGTAAAAGGTGAAAGGACTTCCTTGCAAATCGGTGCTGGTGCTAACAAGCTGCGAAACATTATTACCACTTCCATTGTTACAGAGGCTGTGCCAATGAGAGGCCACCTGTATAGTTAAATCAACTTCGAAACAAGAAGATTTACCACTGTTATCTAAACAACTGCTGATGTTCAACACCTCAATGTTATATTTTTTCAGGTAAGGTTTTTGAGCACCTGCTGTAGACTTGTTGCATACGATTTCATACCAGGGATTGTAGTAACAATCTTTACCAATACCAAATGGAAATGGAATTACGACAGTCGAGTTGTCGCACCTTTCCTTACACCCTGACCTCCCTATAGGTATTCCGGACTGCCCTGATATTCTTCTTGCTAGCCATAGTATCAGGACGAAGCGAAACAACAAGCTGTTGGAGCCCATCACTTGGTTTCTTCACCCTGATGTTTCCCACAAAGATGTTGCAAAACATACAGATGAACAACTTACTATGCTTTTAATTATGGAGTTCCTTGTGCGAATCAAATAATCAGAATGTAAGTATTGGAGGATATGAGATCACGAGAAAAATATGTAATTATGTAATGAAGCTGCTTATGAAAAAGGGAAAAGAGAGTAAGAAGAAATCTACTGCTTATTCCTTTTTGGTAGCCCGTAGATGTTGACTTTCATAATTGAGAGTCAAATGATCTGCATTTATAAAACAGTAAAGTACTTATGGTCCCATGACAGTGTATATATAAATCTGATATGGTATACAATAACGGATAAATGAGCTGGTCGGATACAAGTTGATGTTTAAATTGGAATTATAATTGACGCAAAACATTGACATATATCACATATTAGACTTTTAATTTGTGCACACATAAGAAAACCCGATTCATATATTCATACCAGATAAACACGTAGAATATCAACACAACAATGGCATCAAAGCATGATGAACATGCATGTAAGAGTTCACTACACACTGAATCATCCGCAAATGAATCATGTATTAAGGATTATAATAGATATTGTAATGAATATAATTTAGGATACATATTTTCTTAAATTGTTGCTCTAATTAGAGCATAGTAATCCTTCGTATCATCAATATCGACTGAGAAGGAAGTTGTATTATCATTCTTCGAATCATATGTACTTGAACTAACTAAATTATCAGGCTCTGTACTCATCTCTACTGCAGAGGCTACATTGGATGATCTGATCCCCTGAAGTGCACTCGCAACTTGTTTCATTGTAGGCCTTTCTTTTCCATTCAAATCCATGCATTTCATGGCAATTTTCGCCACTGCTATCACCTCATCCTCTTTCGCTTCCTTGATTATTCGACTGTCTATAATGTCCAAAAGACTACATGATTCCATGTGTACAGCGAACTCAACAGCTATGCTTTTGAACCCTCCACCACTAGCTGGTGAGAGTGACTTTTGGCCTGTTAGTAGCTCAGCAAGCACAACTCCAAAACTGTAGACATCGCTTTTATCAGTAAATTGATGAGTTTGGAAGAACTCGGGGTCTAAATACCCTAGTGTGCCTTGAACACAGGTTGTAACGTGAGTTTTATCGACCATAATAGTTCGCGATGTGCCAAAATCCGACACCTTTGCCCTGAATTTCTCGTCCAGGAGGATGTTTGCAGACTTGACATCTCTATGGTAGATAGGTGTAGCTGAGTATGAATGTAGGTACGTCAGGGCTTCAGCTGATTCGACTGCTATTTGTAAGCGCATTCTCCATGTAAGATAAAAGTCGTCACTAACACGATGGATTTGATGACCAAGCGTACCATTGGAGACAAACTCGTAAACTAGCAATGGAACTTCCGTCTCTAAGCAACATCCTAGAAGCTTAACAATGTTCCTGTGATTGATTTGGGAAAGAATGACTACCTCATTGATGAACTGCTCGAGTTGGCTTTCGTCAACCTTCTTGGATTTCTTGATCGCGACTACAGTTCCATCGAATAATATCCCTTTGTAGACTGTTCCTTGAGCTCCCTGACCAAGTATTCTACTCGAGCTGAAGTTATCAGTCGCCTTCTGTAGCTCGACTGCAGTGAAAACCTTTGATCTGTCTACCGCGCCTTCTGTTGATGTCATTTGCTGTTGGAGCAGTAATCCACCGTTTTTCTTGAAAAATTTAGCCTTTTTCTTCACATTCCGCCTTTTCTTTATCAGCATAAACATGCAGTAGCAGCAGAAAAGCGTAATCACTAAGATTGAACATGCTGTAACCCCTGCAGACATCAAATGTCATGAGCGTGTCAGGTAAAAATCACTGAAGTCCAAGTAATTAGGTAAGTAAATTTGCCGTTACTGTCTGTTTTCGCGCAGTGCGTACCTATCACTGCAATCCACTTTACTTTGATGCTGGAATGTTTCCTGCCCGTTTTGCTGGCAACTGTAAAAAAGAGAGTCTAATTTACTGACAATCCAAACACAGAAACAGAGGAAACTAGAACTAAATACTACAGACATTCGTGTCGAATAATATACCTTGGCAACCATAAGGAAGGTAAGGATTTCCCTCATAAGACCATGCACAAGTACAGACAGTGCAATTTTCTGATGCACTACCATTGCCACAATCGGATTCACAGGAAAATCTGCTATCTTTATACGCGGCCACACCACCAGATAACGCTGGGGGATCCCAATTCATCAGAGTTGAGAACGAATCTTCCCTATTAATTGACTCCGATACTAACCCAACTTGTACGCAAGAATTACCCACTAGGTTACTGATTCCAATGCGGTAAAAATCAGCTTCTGCAGTCGGCGAAACTTTGCAACATCCAAGTCCATCACAAGCAGTAATCTTGTTTTCTGATTGGTCTTGACAAGTTGTAGAACACCCACCTATACTATTGGTCTCGTTCATTACATTAGCGTGGATTGAGCAACCTTTCACTAGAAAAACATTCTCTAGGGCGAATTGGAAAGGCGTTCCTTGCAAATTGACAGTATTAATCACTTGTAGTGAGGAAGAATTACCAGGCTTTGAAGATTTGCAACTGGTTTGCCAGGAAGAGACAACTTCCATTGTGAGATGCCATTCCACACACTCATGTGTGTCGAGGCAACTTACTATTCTCAAAACCTCCATGTTTAGCTTATGAATGTAAGGCTTTGGTGTACCTGAAGAAGTGTTACAGACAATCTCATACCATGGATTGTAGTAACAATTCTTACCAATACCAAATGGATATGGAATTTTGACAGTCGAATTTTCGCAGTTTTCGCTACAGCCTGGCCTCCCAAGTGGTGTACCTGCTACTTGTATTAGCCAAATTACCAAGAGTGACTTATACAACAATATTCCGGAAAGCATCTTTTGAACTTTTGACAACTCTAGTGCAAGAATTTAAAGCTCGATCATGAGTGCATGTGAGAACTTTGTCGTCTTACTCGACTTAAATCTAAAGTAAACCGAGAGTGAAACCACAAAGTTATTATAAAGTAATGGTCTTGGTTTAAGATTTAGAGCTTATTATAATGTAATGTTTGAGGGCTAGACATGAAGAAAGAGTGATAAACTGATAACTAGTCGGCAGAAACATGAAGCCCCCAAGTTTGACTTGAAGTCAGAGATATTATTGCATGATCCAATTATTCACAAAATCCAAAAAAGAAAAAGAAATTAATGTTTCGCAACTTGCATTGGGTACATTGAAGATGAGAAAAGACTAAAGATACAACTTCCCAAAAAACAAAAGACTGGTGAAATTGAATCAAAATATCAAAAATGAGAAGGGAGGCTTACCGGAATCCTTGTGGTGGGACCCTTCCCGGGACCCTCATCTTGTCAGGATGCTAATGTGCACCGCTCTGCCTTTTTAGATATCGCACTCGCTGTTTATGTCAAAACACTAAAAAGCAATCTAACGACACATTTGGCAAGTGAGTCAATAACTCAATATTGGAGTGGCATTGAAAATGTACAGCTCAAATCAAGCTTCCGTACGCAGACATGAAGATTGTAAGCTGAAACAAGTGGAAATGTCTTTCTAAAAATGTACATCTTGAGGCAAATCTTTCAGAAACAAAATGGTAAAACTTAATTTAAAGCAGGAGGTAAATTGCCTGATCTAATAACTTCCAGGGCACTTGCAACTTCTTTCATAGTAGGCCTATGTTTACCATTTATGTTCAGGCATCTCTTTGTAAGGCTTGCCACAGCCATCAACTCCTCCTCCTTCGCCTCCTCGAGTATTCGACTGTCAACAATGTCGAACACACGAGAACTTTCCATGTGAGACAGGAACTCCCCTGCCAAGTTTCTCCATCCGTAACTTTCAGAGATTGGCTTCTTTCCTGTCAAAAGTTCAGCAAGGACTACTCCAAAGCTATATAGACATCACTCTTTTCTGTAAATTGGTGGGACTGATAGTACTCTGGATCCAAATACCCAAATGTGCCTTGTACGCGAGTACTCAAGTGAGTCTCATCAATCGAAATGGTTCTTGACGTACCAAAATCCGACACTTTTGCCCTGTACTTGGAATCCAACAGGATGTTGGAGGACTTGATGTCTCTGTGATATATAGGCATAGTCGAGTACGAATGTAGGTACATTAGAGCTTCAGCTGTATCTAGAGCAACCTGCAGACGCATTTGCCAACTAAAGTGGAAATCTTCAGTAGGATCATGGAGATGTTGAGCAAGTGTACCGTTTGAGATAAACTCGTAAACAAGTGAAGGCACCTCTGTCTCCAAACAACAGCCTAATAACTTCACAATGCTCCGATGATTGATTTGTGTGAGAATTGCGACTTCATTGATGAAATGTTGTAGTAGACTCCCGTCTAATTTTATCGACATTTTTATTGCGACCACTCTTCCGTCAAGTAACATGCCTTTGTAGACAGTACCTTGACCGCCTTGGCCGAGTATTCTGTTTTCATTGAAATTATCAGTGGCATTCTTTAATTCTTCAGCAGTGAAGATGTTTGTTCTCTCATCAACACCATCTGTAGACGTTATCTGCTGCTGTAATAATAGGCCGCCATTTCTCTTGAAATTTCGCGCTCTTCTCTTGGCAAGCCTCCGTCTTCTAATTAATCGGTAAAAGCAATAGCAGCAAAGAATCAAACTCACTGATCCCAAACTTATGCTAAGCCCTGTATCAAATCACAACAGCATCTGCTATGTACAAGTTTTCGAGTTTCCAAGAACGAAATACACAACTAATCTGCTATGATGATCAAATGCTACTAAATTCGAGTTCTTACCTAGAACTGCCCTCCAGCTTAAAATTGCTTTCTTGCAGCTGTGGCTGATTTCACATGGATCTTCACAAACAAGCAACACAACAATTCAGTAGAAGCCAAAGACAGGAACATCAGAAAATGCTCTGAAACTCTCGTTGTGCAATCGTAGGACAGTCTTACTCAAAATAATCATCCAAAGTGAAAAGAAAGATGTAAGAGAAGTACCTTGGCAACCATAAGGAATGTAAGGATTTCCCTCCAAAGGCGGTCTACAAATACAAATTGAACACGCACTCACTTTGCTGTCATTACCACATACCATAGTGCATATGAGATTCTTGTCTGAAAACCCTGACCTTCCACCGGGCAAAACTGGGAAATCCCAACGCCATAGATTTGACACAATATCTGTATTAGACAGCTTCACAATCTTACCCGAGTCTCCTGTTGTATACTCCATGCACGAATTGCGCACAACATTGGTGAATGCAACCCTATAAAAATCTTGAAAGGGTTGCTGTATAGTACAACACCCGAGCCCATCACATGCACTATCCCACATAGCAGCTGAGGGGTCACCTCCTTGGCAAGCCGTAGAACAACCTCCTGCTGACTTATTGTCACGGCGCAATACCGTGGCATGGCCTGAACAACCTCTAACCAGGAAAAGGCTGTCGCGGAAGGTGAAAGGACTTCCTTGCAAATCGATGCTGGTGCCAACAAGTTGCGAAACGTTATCACTTCCATTGTTACAGAGACTGTGCCAGTGCGAGGCCACTTGCATAGTTAAATCAGCTCCGGATCCGTCACAGACAGAATTACTTGAAGGTCTTAAACAACTACTGATGTATAACACCTCAATGTTAAATTTACTAAGGTAAGGTTTTTGAGCACCCGGTGAAGACTTGTTGCATACGATTTCGTACCAGGGATTGTAGTAACAATCCTTACCAATACCAAATGGAAATGGAATTGCGACACTTGAATTCTCGCACCTTTCGTTACACCCCGGCCGCCCTGTAGGTATTATCCCGGAATTGCCTGATATTCCTGCTGCTAGCCATAGTATCAGATTGAAGCGAAACAAGAAGCTGATGCCGAAGCTCATTCTTTGACAATCACTTTGTTTCTACACCCTGCTGTTACCAACAAAGATGCTGCTTACTTATTGCAAAGCATAAAGGCTGTTAATTATCCACGAGTTTCTCGTACGGATCAGATGATTAGAAGACAAGCTAAGTCCTAAGTGTTGGAGGATATGAGATTACGAGTAAAACTTGTAATTATGTAAGGAAGCTGCTTACGGAAAGGAGGAAGAGGGCAAGAAAGCTACCTCCTTGTTCCTTTGTGTAAGCCCGCAGATGTTGACTTTACATAATTGAATATGAGACTGAGAGTCAAATTATGGTACTTATGGTCCCATACTCCCATGACATGGTATACCTCTGATCTGAAATACTACAATAATAGATGAATGATCTCCAGAGACACAAGTTGATGCTTAGAAAATACAATAAACCGACGTAAATATTAAAGTAATAAACACTAGAACAATAAACCGACGTAAGTAATACAATAGACTTTTAATGTGTACCACTAGAACGCACACAAGAAAACCCGATTCATATATTCATACCAGGTAAATAAACACGTAGAATATCAGCACAACAATGTCATTGTATTAATGCAAATTTACAACACAATTAACATAAGGAAGTTAAAAGATTAATCCTTGTTTGAAAAGTTAAGTGTATGTTTTCTTTGGGTAGATGTTACCATCAACGTCTTCGAATTCTTCCTCCTCGTCGGGATTCCATCTTGTTGAAGTTTGTCGAAGTTGAATTTCATTCCAGAGATTTCTTGCTTCTTGTGTAGAAGTAATTTCATGGAAGCTTTTGGTGTTAGGTATGCCCAAACAACGCATGCCACGTTGGTGACGCAGTTCGTTGAAATGGATCTCAAATGCCCGACGACCCCGATAGGTTTGATCGCCACAGATTTCGCATTTGAACTCTTGGTCAAGACCATGGAGCTTGTACATCCAGTACGGAATTGGCCTACCGTCCGAGCCCATAGGGATATTGAGCGGGTTGTACGTGCTAGACGTCATAGTTAGTTGTGGGCGAAAGCTTGAGCTACAAGCTAATCGGAACTCTAAATTTTCATCAACCTGAACTCCTCCGATTCTAAAGCTCACAAAATATGTTTTTGGTGGCTCTGTTGCTCTCATGCATATATACTCATCAGGAGTGGAGGTTTAACTGTTTAAGGAAATATCACTCCAAATAGAAAATAAGGCTCTTTCCTTATCAAGCCAACCACCGACTACTTTTTTTAATTTGCATAAATTATTATTTCTTAAGTTAATCGTATTTTACTTAGATATGGACTTCTATATTATACTCGTATTAATTAACTAATACTCCGTATCATAAATAAAGAAATTAAAATGTAATAGCCGAAAAATTGGACGTAAAAAAGTGACAATTTTGCCTCTTAATTATCTATGCAAGGGATGTCACGAAGGCAGTTTCGATGTAGATGGATTTTGAACTCCGAAAACAAATACTCCGTATGACCATCATAAAAGCGATTTGCTATTATGAATGCAGGTTCACAATTTGGGCGGCCCCAAAACCATTGGGCCGGGCTTCTCACTAGAAATTAGCTAAAGCTTGATACACGCGTAAAAAAGACCCGAGAACCAGCTACCCGACTACCTTCAAATATACTCCACACATGGAACAAGAATATATATAGACCTACCTCAAAAGAAAAAAAAAATGGCTATTCTCAAATTGTGTGAATATCTCAATAATTTACCACGTGCATCATTAATAGTTTATAGCAGTTGATGGAATATTGAAGAAGCATAAGATCTGATGAACATGCAAGTAGACAATCTTGGACAGGAAATAATTTGTGCAAATCAATTTGGTACTTCAAAAATGGAGATTCTCAATAATTCAAAATCTTAATTTTTTAAATCTCTAACCAATAACTAAAACTCATAGTCTAACCATGAACAATATAATAAAATCGTCTTACCCATGTTTATCGAGAAAAACTCCTTATTTGCTAGCGCAACTGGCACTACTACTACTTCAGTGCTTGTATTGAACGGAAACCGTTTCTTCAGTAATCCTGAATTCCTGATGCCTGTGCATACAAAATTAGTCAGACAGGGGTTAGGTTGTTAATTCGTAATCAACATTGATTAAAGCAAAATTAGGAATTAGAAGAATCATGAAATTCTTTCATCATGGGCATGCACTAGCACAGGAATAGATATGTAATACTTTTCTCTTACAACATCAGTAATGTGCATCATTGAGACTGATATTAGCCTAAAAGTTGGGAGTCTGAGGTTCATATTCCTTTGAGCTCCACTAAACCCCAGCTCACCTACCACTAAACTCTTTCTGTCGCAGGAGTCTCCTCCTCTACTTTCAACCCTTAACTTTGATCGGAGGAAATTTCAGGTCCTACTGCCTTGTTACAAATTACGACCAACCAAAATCGAGAAACATATTCACATTTTTCACACCAACGACTGTAGCAGATTTTCAAATAGGATCAAGCTAATTCATCCTCCCACATCAATCAAACTACCAGAAGACGGTAACTGAACAATTTCCAGACCTCATACGAGTCACATTACCTCTAAGTTGGGTACAGGATGAAACTTAGTCCTAGTAACAGAAACCCGAAAAAATCTGGATCAACTTATCAGTTATAAGACTTATCACCATCTAACACTGGTTAGTCGTTTTTTTTCCTCTCCTTGCTTTCCACCTTTCCAACAGTGATTTTGGGATGGGCAACATTCTGACATATTCCGAACCAAAAACTCTGACAAATTGACTGTACTTATGACTCCTACTAATTGAGTAGAGATAATGGTCTTCACCATAATTGAAGGGAGCAATCATGCACATCGAACTTTTTTAAGTGACAATGAAGACCATGATTAGTGTCTCCATGGCTAAAAGCTTCTTTTAAAAGACACATAATAACAAGCTACAATTACAGATCTCTAATGCATCAGTCCCACCATTTTGGCTCCTTCCTTCACATCCACTAACTTATTTTCACTCCTTTCACAGTCTAGGGATTCCCCCTAAGTCAACTTACCATACCTAGTATAAAAAAAGTAACACTTGGGTAGTACTGAGCATCCAGACAGACATCAGCTCATTACAAAATACACACAGAGTCTTACTCAACTCTGCAAGGTGCACACTATGGATCTTGAAGATCCAGTTTCAATGCCCTCAACCCCGGTAACCCCTGGGACTCCGGGGGCGCCTCTGTTTGGAGGGTTTAGGGAAGATAGACCAAGCGCGACCCGTAAAAAGTCCCTTCTTGGAAAGGGATGTAATTGCTTCACGGTCGACACTTACCCTCATGAGGAAGGGAGCTTGCCTGCTGTGACCTGCACCATTTCCATGCCCCCTCCCCCAATTCCACTTGCAAAGAAGGTATTTTCATTGGTTCATATTTAGTGAATTATTAATCATGAAGTGATTTTGAAACAGTTAAAGATCTTATAGATCTCAGAAACCTTCTTACATAGTTCAGGAGCAGCCATTTACACAAAAAACACTGCAGTATATCAAACAGCAGATACTGTGATCTACCAAACGTCGAAAGAGATGATAGACATTATATGTCAAGAATATCAGAAACTGACCGTTGTTTATATACTGTGTTGTACTTGAATCTGGCTGACATTTGCTAAATCAACCAGGTGATTGCAGAATTTATTGGCACCCTTATACTGATCTTTGCTGGGACAGCCACTGCTATAGTAAACCAGAAGACACAGGGGACAGAGACACTGATAGGACTAGCTGCCTCGACCGGTCTTGCAGTCATGATTATCATCCTCTCGATAGGGCACATCTCCGGTGCCCATCTCAATCCCGCTATCACCATTGCATTCGCAGCACTGAAACATTTTCCATGGGCACAAGTAAGAAACTGCAACTATACTCACCAGCTACTTCGACCAAATCACATTCAGTCAAATTATAGTTAATCCTATTATATTCGATTAAAATTGATCTAGGTGCCAGTGTACATAGGAGCACAGATGCTAGCATCATTGTGTGCAGCATTCATGCTGAAGGCGATATTTCATCCCATGATGGGGGGAGGAGTAACTGTTCCTTCAGTAAATTATGGTCAAGCATTTGGACTAGAGTTTATTATCTCCTTCAACCTCATGTTCGTTGTCACTGCCGTAGCCACCGACACCAGAGCTGTAAGCATCATCTCTTTTCATCTAACACAAATTATTTCTATATTCCAAAAACAGAGGTTTCCCTTCTGATCTCATAGTATATGAAGGAGAACCAACAAACAATATTTTATAAGAAAAAGTCATTTTTATTTCTTTCCTGGAATAGTTTTATTATATGATCTGAGTATCTGACAAGAGTACATGTCTGTATTAATCTTCCGTCAGCTAAAGACCAAGATCCAAGATAATAGCATGTGCTAACGCTTAGTTTCACACTTTCACTATTATAGATTAGATAATAGGACCAATAGAAAACATATTTATACATTGAAACAACTTGTACTTGGCTGTCTGCATATCAAGCTATCTATTTTTTTTTAAAACTCAAAGCCAAGTTGATGGCAGAACTTAATAAATAATAGGCGCCTCTAAGCAGATCAGAAAATAAACACAATAAGAACAAAAACTACTGAAGGAACTTAAGAAGCAGGATAGTAAAAGAAGACCAGTTAAAAATGTAAGAATTCAGAATAGGTAAAATCTAGCTACTTGCAAAATGCACTGAATGTGACTCCATATACTTTATGCCGAAAAGACAGTTGTGAAATAAAAGTCAAGAAACAGCAGAAACCGTGATATAGCAGTCTAATTATGAGAAATAGAACGAAGACAGAATTCACTCAATGGTCTCTCTCAATGGTAAAATTATCTAACTGTCCTAAGGAAGGTTAGATGAGGTGAGAAAAGGGAAGGATAATTAGAGAAGAGAGAATATATTCCACTGTATAGGGTTCAATCAATTCAGTTTTCGTCCTACTTGTAATGTTATTAGACTGGTGACCTTTGCTCATTACACATCAAAAGATGTACTTACCCTTGATTATGACATTGAATTGATGGATTTTCCAAAAACTGAAATGTTCATGGCATTCTGCAGGTGGGAGAACTAGCAGGAATTGCAGTAGGGGCAACTGTCATGCTCAATATTCTCATAGCTGGGTATGCTACTATATTAATCTATTTACGGTCCATACATCGGACCTATACGTATTTAGGATTTGGCTTAAGTGAATCACTACTACTACTACTACACTACTACCACAGAATGATCTTTGAAAAAAGATATAAATATCACTTTACAAAATCCCTATTATGAAAGGACACGACTGGACTCAAAGTTTGATAAATAATTGCATCTGAGACTGAAGAATTAAGTGCACCATCATCTCATGCTTAATTTGTCTCAATACCCCGTGCCCCAACAGTTATATTTGTTTCACTATGATAAAAATGGCGCCAACTGCAGCTAATGAAACGGCCCTAGAGATCCGGGGGGTACAGGGAGGAATATCTATCAATCAAAAAACTCAAACTTCACAACTCCAAGTGACAACAATTTTAAGCCTAGCATTACGAAAAATAAATCGAGGATATGCTGGTAAATTTGTGAATGAGTATATGTAGCTGCGAGTTTATTGAAGCTTTTTTTTCCACCTTTTGTAGGCCACTAACAGGAGCATCAATGAATCCAGTTAGGACATTGGGACCAGCTATAGCTGCAAATAACTTCAAAGGCTTATGGATATATTTTACTGCCCCAATCATGGGGGCACTTTGTGGAGCAGGTATCTATACAGCCGTCAAGCTGCCAGAGGAAGACGAAGATGCCCTCAAGCAGCCTGCAGCAGTCGTGAGTTTCAGAAGGTGAAACCACTGATTACTTGTGTTTCCGATGAGTCAAAAACATCTGGCCAGCTGTGTGTTGTAGTCGTGTAGATGGTATATATGTCTATAGAGCCATGATTATCTTAAAGAAAAATCATGTTGTTTGTGAAACAAGAGTAAAACCCTTGTAAAAAAGTTTGTGAAGTTTTACATTCCTCGAAGTGAGTTGCAAAGGATCATTTCATTTTGTCAAGATCAATCGGCTACCTTAAGGAAATGCCTATAATGGTTAGTCCTATAAATGCGCAACGGTTCAGAAGCCAATAACAGCAAGAGATTCATGTGCGCCTATTTATGCTGTGGGTGAGGAAAGAATAGGAAAAGAAAAGTCAAGAACAAAACCAACACGATAACCAAGGAAGCAATAGATCCAATCATCCAAATGACACCAATAGAATAGATAGGATTTAAAACCAAAAAAGGCAAATCAAAGGTTCAATATGAGAGCAATGAAATCAGGGCCTAACCTCCATGGTAGGAATCTCCCAAATGAAGGCACCTAGGGATTTGAGGGAAACTAGCCAACTAATCAAATTTAATATGAAGTTGCACTGAACCGAAACCTCATACTTTTTTACCATCTATTCCACATCTGCACACGAACATAATGTCCATTCAGATTAGCAAGGTAAAGCAAAAAAGTGAACAAGTGTGATTACAGAACCCTACAACATTTAAAATCATCCACCACCGCTCTCCTCAACTCCTCAAGGTCAGGCAATGTCCTATGCTTGCTCCTTACGAGCCTAGACCAGTGAAAAGACTTCCATAATACCCTTACACAACAGATGCTCTTAAATGAAGTAGTGAAAGGACAAAGTGAAGAAGTGGGAGGCTGGGAGCCTTTTTTTCAAAAGTAACAAAATCAAGTTGATTGCTCGTAGGTAAAAGCTGTCCATATCACTAAAAAATGTAAAACCACGGTAGAACGGAAACAAACAACCCAGTCTAAAACCAGGGGGCACAGAATACTCCAGAAAGAGGTAACTGAAAGTCATGTGAATTTAAATGAGTTTAGACGTAGTTACCATATACTCATGTCCTATGAGGCTATGACCTATGTACACACAGATCTATTGGAACAGATTATACATCAAATACTCTTCTTCACAATGTATCATAATAAGAGTAGATTAAACATTTTCTCACTTTAAGATTTTAGAACTACAGAGCTGGTTGTGGTCCATTACAGTGCATATGTCACTGCTGTATACTAGAGATTATCTAAGTTCATACAGGCAGAACTATATCGAGAAGAATAACCAATATCGAGTAAACCCTCGTAAGAACCCAAAGGGCTAACGAAAAAAACTAGCCGTGTAAAATGACTCATTACATCAGACACAGAGACAACCAATAACTTGAATTTGTGCTTATAGCAAGTCAATGAAAAGAGCAATCCAAATTGGACTCCACACAATCTAATCCTTTCCCAACTCTACTCTAGGGGTATACATGATCCAACCGTCCAACATAGTGGTATTTGCACCTGGTGCACAATTTGCACTTATTAATAGGTATAACTTGACTAACTACAAATGGGTATAACTGTCTTATCACTAACAACAAAAATGTGCAGGCGAACCAACATGGCCTCCAAAGTCCCGACCTAGATCTTCTCTAGTAATCTCTACCCTACCAAAAGAACTGAACATCGGCAGCCTATCACCATTGAATTGGTGAACTTTACTTCGTCATTTCCCATACATACCCGATACACAAGCCTTAACTTCTTCTCATCAACCGATCCTACAAAGTACAAAGAGTCCATCATAAACTTGTCGCCTCTAAGTTCACCACTATTTTAGTCACTCTTAATTCAGACACTTCAGCATTTGATGTATACCATAAAATCAATAACATTAACCATTAAGATCTCTTCTTAATAGATCAAAACCACCACTGACAGACACCCATCATCACCACTATATTCAGACCTCAGTCAAAAGTCTTGTTTTCTTTACTCCAAATTCAGGGATGACGACACTGTTAAGCTATGATTAATTCATCTACACCCATGAATCCTACTAATTGGATTCTTCACCCAAGAGTTCAGTCATGTACTGATGTACACAACGAAGAGGTGCTAACGCCTCCTTTCCATATGACGTTTCCCTTTTCTCTTATGTTCTCATGTTTCGTCTCTTCTATGTTTTACCTCCATATATGATAATTCCTGTCAGCCGAACCCAAACAAATTACAGACTAAGACTTTGTCCTAGATGAACTAAGACTAAAACAAACCTTATATTTACGCTTAGTCGAAATTCCACACAACTGAGTGCTACATTACTAACAAGAATCAAACTTTCTAGTTATTTTCCACCAACACCAACAATGTCGCATATTACGCCAATCAACTAATTCTATCACACAACATATGCATCAACAAACTTCCTCTTCACGTCAAACAAAAAAAAAAAAAAATCAAAAACTTCCTCAATTTGATTACTAGATTGAGTAACAAAGAAGTTCAACAAATTATATCACACAATTACAGCACAAATTTCATGAACAATTTAACAGTTCATTTGATCACAAAAATCAATTGTTTCAATTTTCAGCCAATTAAATCAATAAACAAGCAATTACGAACACAATTGAATCATCGATTTTTTTGATAAATTCAAACCTCTGAATTTCGGCGATCAAACAAGTTCGACACCGGCGGCGAGGATATCGGACTTCGCCTTCCGGCAGAGGAATTTGGAGAGGTAGAGTAACAAACACGCGAGAAAAACGCCGACGGCATCGGCGACAGCATCCTTGGCGGAGGCGCCGGACGACTGGAAGTAACCTAGGTAGTCGGCGAATTCTTTGGCGGCGCCGGCGAGGAGTGAGAGGGAGGCGGCGATAACGGTGGAGTGACGGCGGAGAATACGGTGGCGCGTACGGACGGCGAGGAGAGAGAAAAGAAGCGTGAGGGTGAAGCAGAAGATGACGTGGTGAAGCTTGTCTGGCGCAGTCCATAAGTCTTCTCTCTCCTCCATTGGAGAGTAGTGTATGGTTGTTCAGTGTTGACTTTTGTTATTAATTGACTAATTAATTAAATTTATATTTTAATGTTAATTACACCATGATTGAGTAATTAGTGTTTCTGATTTGAGAAATCTCAAATCTAAATCTCGATCCAAATGGGAATAATTCAAATTTTGAGTGAGCTCATCTAGGTACTAATCTGTAATTAGAAATACGGAGTTACAAATGTGATGAAATTCGAGAAATTTAAGATCAAATAAATTGAGTATGATTTTTCTTGTATTTTCGTTCACGAGTGATGTCCTCTTTTTCTCTCATGTGTCTAATTGTTTGCATTACAGTTGCGGAGTTAGAAATCTCGTTCAACTTAATTGACTTTCGTATTCCGATAGGAATGTTGGGTGAAATGTCTTATACACTTTAAAGGCATTAAAGTGATTTTCACTTATAAAACAGGTTAAAATCTTAAAGTGAATAGTAGTCATTTGTCGCAAATGGAAGCTAAAAAACAAAACTATGCTTTCACTTAGTGAGACTTCCGAGACACTTCCCAAAAACGGTACATTCACATTGACCTAACAATGTACTCAATCTCCCTTCAAAAAAAAAAAACAATGTACTCAATCATCCATGTGCGTTCGAGTCGATTTCCTTTAGAATTTTCACCAATCTACTCGTCTACATCATGGGGTGTGAAAGAGTATGAAAGTACATAAATCGAAACAAAGACCAAAATAATTGAACATGAATAAAAGTTGCACTTTCTCATATTGTGTAAGTTCCAAATACAAATGGACAGTACATAACCTAATTTACTACTTAAAAAGAATTGCACAATGGTGAAAAATAAGGTTAAAAGATACAAAAATGAAAACAAGAACATAGAACAAAATTTATGCATCATCTGTAAAATCTTGCTTTCCTAGACGTCTTTGACTTTGTAAGGGTGCATTCTTTAGGAAGCTGTCCATGAAACCTCCATTTATCTTGACAATAATCATAAGTCATATACTCATCTTGCACCCACTTCATCTTCTCCAATTTCTTAGCATCCAACTCCTCCTCTAACCACGCGTTTTCGGACTCTGTCGGACGAGGATCCGACCCACAAGATGAGGACTTCTCGGACCAAACACAAGCACTTGAAGTAAAGTTTCTAAAGGAAGCTACAAATGGACCCTTAGACCAATCTGTATGTACCCTTCCTCCTTGTGTAGCCCAATCATCCGCATTCCATAAACTTGAGTAAATTCTCATAGGTTGATTTTTCGGAAATGGGATACCGATATCTTCCATGTTCTTGAATTCTCTCATAGGAACACCATCAACAAAGAACACAATTCTATAGGGATTCCATAAAATCGAGTAGCTATGGAAATCCTCTGTAGGGTCGAACCACAAGTAGAACTGTTGTTCGCGACTTCCTTTGCCTTGGCTGTAGATATTGGTGTGTAAGGTGTAAGGTTGGCGGCTCACATTGCCTAAAAACTCGAAATCTATCTCGTCATGAGCTGATGTATTTGATGACAAGTAGAATGTGGTGACAGTACCAGCAGAGTTGTCAGGGATGAGCTTAATTTGAATATCAATCTTCCCGAACAAGTATTCCTTTCTCGATTGGAACCCCGAACCTGAGGAATTATCTAGTGAGAGCGTAAGGAGATCGCCATTTTCGTGGAATTGACCTCGACCATGTCCCCAGCTTATCTCAAAGTCTTCTGCCAGGCCTTCTAGGACAACCTCTGGCTCTTTGTCATTCTGTGGTGGGGTTGGATCCTCGACAACTTCAACATCGACATGTTCGTGTTTTTGTTCTTCTTCTTCTTCTTTCTCTAAAAGGGGTTTCGAATAAGGAAGAGATTGATCAAATGACGAAGTTTCATCTAAATCAAATCTCGAGGATGGAAGATCAGATGAAGGCAACTCGGTTTTGATGTGTTCCGCAGGGAGTGACTTTGAATTCAATGAGATTGAACTCTGTAGCGTGACGTACACACATAAGATCACGGCTAAGCCGATGAATGTGTGTAGAGAACATATTGATGGTATGCAAGATGAAGAAGTAGAAGCTGAAGAACGATGATATGAATGCATGGGAAAAAAACACCTGGTTTATCAGGTAAAACCTATAGTTTAGGGAGCAGAACAAATTCTACTCACAAACGTGCCCTTAATTGTAGATCTAGATTTTGACTTGCTTCCTAACAAGTTGAAGATGTGTAAACAAGAACAAAAACAGGAAAAATCGCGTAAGAGTATCGCGATTCAATCAAGATGATTCAATGATCTGGGATGCAAACAGATCAAAATGAGGCAAACAGAAGGAAATTCAGACACAAGAAAATGGGAATTTCTCAGGGAGGAGGAAATGTTTTGTGGTAAGATGTGTACCCATGAAAAATGGGAAGGGGACTTTATATAGTTATGACTCATATATTAAACATGTACATGAGAGAATACAATTAAAATATGGTAAGTCCATAATTTATGGCAATATGAGATGTTTGACAAGATTCTGTGCTCTGCATTATTACAAATCGACGATGCACACATCTAGGCACGCACAGAGCCCAGATTTCCGACGTGATTGCCTGTTATGAACATGATCATACGACGACGTGCAGTCAACTAAATATGAATGCATGATGCAACATTTTCAAGCATTGCATTCAACTAACGACCTGTGGTAGTAAAAGGAAGGAGTATAATTAAAAAATAAAATGCATCGTAATAAAATATTGTAATAATCATAATACATCAGACATTCAAAATTATCGCTAGATCCAAAATATTGGTTCCGTATACGTAATAATATGGACTACGGGATTTTAAGGCCGAACAATGTAATAAGCTAGTCAATGTAGCTACCATAATAAGGGTAAAAGCCGAACAAAAAGTTGATATTTAACCTAAGCATTGACATGGCCGAGTCCTCAAGTCAACCAATATAATCAAAGATGATTAAGGGGAGATTAATTAATAAATCCATAGTATATGATACACTGATAAAATGCTTTACTATATAGGCAGACAGCAATCTGGCGTAACTAAAGCACAAGGTCAGATTTAAAACATTACAGCACAATGCACAGAACCTTCTGTCGTCTCCTTAACATGTTCTTATACAGTTATACACATGTAAGTTATAAGAGATGTCATAAGCATTTACAAACTGAAGATCGGAAAGATCTTAGAAGCATAGAGAAAACAAACGTGATTTTGTTAATACGAAAATTGCAATCATCAATTCAGTAAAATCGAAGATCTGAAAATCTTTCAGGGGCCTTTTCGATTCAACTTAGACCAGAATCAGATACCTGATAATAGTACTCGGCGTGACAAAGTCGACAGAGTCTCTGCAGGAGAGGACTGTCACAGAAGTATGGGATCTGGGAAATACACAACAAACAGTAAAACGAACTCAAAACACAAGTGTGGACTATGGAGAATTGAGATCCAAGAAATTTTAGATCTGTATAACTGAACAGCATTCTAAAAACGAGACCTGTAATATTTCCTTTGAAAATAGTTGCCCGTTACATAACAGTCTACATGCTTGCTTAAAGAACTCAGTCATACTGCATCTGAGGCAGTTTAAGTACATGATACAGACCCTAATTCATCTTATCAATCAGCTCGTTAATATGATCCTCGCGGTTACCAGAATCTCCTCCACTCTTGAATGGATTTTTCTTCCCCTCTAGTGCACCTTCTGGCCGCACAAGGATGAGTGGCCAAAGAAAACCAGTCACTTCCTTAAAATGTGGACCAACAGTGGCGATCTCGTGGACCAAATCCTCAAGGCACAAAATACCATGTTTCCCCAAAGCCTGAACCAAAAACAATAAACACAAACAAAAGCCAAAATCATGTTACAAGGGACTTTGAGGGTCACAAGGCAAAGGCAAATCACGATTCAAAGAATAGTTGATGTTTGAAGTAACCACGAATTCTGATACCTTCTCAATGATGTTATTGTCTGTCAATGGAACTGTTTCTTTACCCAATTTTCCACGGCCCTTTTTAAAGATGAGATCCCTCACATTCTTTAAATTTGGATACCTACAAATGGAAGAACAATATCAATTAGCAGCGTATAGGACAGCAAGCACCACTAAACTCTTCACTACCACCCAGGCACCCACCACTATTGCAAACAACCTGCAGCATGTATTGCTATCAAACAGAATAACAGCAACAACGAGAAGATCAAGTTTGCCATACAGAAACTGAATGAAAGAATATGAAAGGGGTAAGTGTTGTCAACAAGAAGGGTTTTTAGAACAATATACAAAATGGGATGTAGAAGCCATCTATAGTGGTACTTGTGTCATT
This sequence comes from Spergularia azorica, assembly GCA_038382645.1. NCBI lineage: Eukaryota > Viridiplantae > Streptophyta > Magnoliopsida > Caryophyllales > Caryophyllaceae > Spergularia > Spergularia azorica. The sequence goes on along the minus strand of JBBYHQ010316494.1, from coordinate 17,580 downwards.
ACTAAGTCAACTAACAACATGGTTAAAGGTCAATGTGCATTACACCAAGGGCAGAAACACAACGGTTAATTTAATTTACAGACCAAAAATTCTGCCCCAGGTGAGGGAAGGGAAAGGCAAACACCAGGCAATTGTCTTTCTGTCAACTCAACGAAGATCAGGATTTGATGATCAAAATAAAATACCATAACTCTATCAAATGTGCTAAACAGCAAGAATCAGCTTAGTAGAAGCATCTCATACACAGAAAGCACCAGGCAGTACATGCTTATTTCCATATAGCACCATTCAAAGAAGGTGTATAAATAACGCTACGACACACCACACAAGCACCAACAAGGCCAGACTATACGTATAGATATGATATCCTTAAGTATCAATGCAAAAGAAGACCATCTCCTTACCCATAGGTTATATATGGCTCCACCTTCTCCAACATGGCTAGAGTGCCTTCAGTAGCTTTCACAAAGACCCCATTAAATATTCTCTTTAATCCCAGAGTCTTCAGGATTTTTTCTAATTTGGGATGGATGGCCTTTTTACTGGAAAAGCACAACACTGTCAACACACAATACAGCAAAACAAAAAAAATACCATACAAGTATTATCACAAAAGAACCACAACAGTTACCCTTGAATACGGATGACAAATAGCAGCTTAGACGATGAGGCTGAACTAGAAGTTTTTCGTCTCTTTTGTCTGTGCTTCATCTTAACGATATCCATTTCCTAATTCAGAAGGGGCAAGCAAAGAGTAAGATAAGATACGAGAGGTTACAAGTAAATATCACACTCTTATGCACGCAAAGCAAAAATGCTCACTAGGTAACCGAAGAGGCCAAATCTACAATCATAAGTTCATACACTTAGCAAGACACATATATGGATATAGCGATAGCTCTTAGCCCAGATGCTGCGTGAATCCTTTCTATTTGAAAGCTAACCCATCATGAATCCACCAACACCTTACTGAAATCACGATCATTCAACCATGTTTTTTCTTCCACAGTACTCCAGAACTCCACCAGCCAACGCCGATCTCAAATTTCCATGATCGACAACATCCTTGCATCAAGCAAATTGCAACTTCCCATACCAAATTACTTAATGCCATTCAACACTAAATCCAACACGTCACTGGATTCGTAAAAGCACTGATCTCCATCTTTCAACACTACCAATCATTTTCAGTTCCGTACCCAGAGAAAGTTCACTCTCTTAGATTCCCAAACCGACTACCAAGCAACATATCAACACCACTAAGAAATACTTTCCCTACAAACCAATAACCAAATCAAATCATAAACTAGACAAATAACTCAACTCCAATGAAGCCCTCCCAATAGTAACCTTAATGGACTTTTAAGCTGTCGAAACCAAAACTCAACTCTAACATTTGCCCAATGAATACACTCATTCCCAACAACTACTCTCATCAAAAATCAAAACAAAACTAATGCTAAAGATTACACCTTTCCATCTTACTTTCGCAACGAACAACAAAAAAAACTCAACTCCAGTGAAGCCCACCAAATTGCAACCTTGCAATACTTTCCTCCTTCCCAATCGACTTTCTAGCTCTCGAAACCAAAACCCAACGAAACCCCTCATCTCCAACAACTATATAATCAACAAACAAACCAAAACCAATACTAAAAGAGTAAAAATTACACCTTTCCATCAACTTCCACATCAAACAACAAAACCCAATTCTAAAACACATATTACCACACATTAACCCACTTTTTTCAATCAAAATTACTCTAAATCAACAACCAATTCGAAAAAATTACTCAAAAAAAAAAAAAAAAAAAAAAACACAATCCCAGAAGAAATTGAAGCTCAAATCAAATCAATACATAATTAAAAAAATGCAGAAGAGAAGATTACTTTGATACGATGTTCTTTGATAAAATCTTCAGCACGTTTGAAAGCAAGCTTCTTATTTTCCTGGATTTTAAACTGCCTATCAAGCAACTGTTGCCTCCTTCTAATTGCCCATTCCTCGCTATGCTTCCTCTTCTTCAACACCGTCTCTTCTATGTAGTTCAGCTTCGAATCATCGTTTTCCGCCATTTTTAACCCCTCCAATTTTTATTTATTTTTATTCGCAAACAATATATATAGTGTGTCTCGTCAAAATTAGGGTTTCCAAATAAAGTTTAGATGGAGAATATATAGAAGAATGTTTATACTGAGTCGCAGGCCCGTCTAAGCCCAAGTACAGAACAGGGCCCCCTAATCTCAGATTGTGATGCTTGGCCCAGCGCTAGTACAAGTACAAGTCCAACATACCCACACTGGGTTCGAATACTATTGCTGATTATATTAAAACTTACGCGACCCCGGCTACGAAGTCCGAGGCCGCCAAATCAAGAACATCACTAGGACCAGTGTCTACCCACACTCGAGTCAAGTAATCCACTGGTTGCCTGTGCGCCATTACATGTGCGACTTTATTATCATTCCTACGAACATGAGAAAACAAACAAGACTTAAATCTACGAGAAAAGTTAAAAACATCCCTAACAATAAGACCAAAATAACTAGAAGGGAAAGAGCTAGTCCTAAGAGCCGAAATGAGTTGCAGTGAGTCGGATTCCAAAACAACATCCTCCTCGCCCTGTTGCCAAGCCATCTGGAGGCCAAAAAGCGCTGCTTTCGCCTCCACAACACACGACTCCCATCATTCATGTACCCGCTTACATGCTGCACGCCTCACCTCGCCATCACCGTCCCTGATCACCACACCCAAGCCCGAGCCCCGTGTACCCAAGATAGCCCTGTCGACATTGATTTTAATAATGCCCCTTTCCGGCGGTCGCCAACTATCTTCACCACAGCCGGGCACCTTGTCACCATTCACCCCTCATCTCGCCACCATCGCCTCCACAAAGGACTAATAGAAACTCAAGGCTCGACCCTTTATCGTATCTATGTCCACTATATCACCCCCATGGACGCCTTCATTTCTTGCATTCCAAATTGCCCAAGCCAAAACTACCACTTTCTCGATACCCACATCAAGCTCTCCCTCGGAGTCCAACGCCAGCCACCTTCCCAGCAACTCCATACCTGATCGGCACCCATTCCAAAGCTTCATATCCACCCCCATCTCCTCCCCAACTCTCGAAATCGCCGGGCACAGGGATATTGCTTGCACATCATCCTCCCCAGCAACCCCGCACCGTGGACACAAAATATCTGCCTCCGCATTCGCCTGTGAATGTTCATCCTTGTAGGTATTGCGCCCCTGCTCAACCGCCAGGCGAACGACCTGACTTTCGGTGGGACGTCCACCTTCCACAGTCGTGACCATAGTTTATCCCCACTTCCACCCGAACTGCTCTCCTCTCCACCTCCCGCTATCGCCAGCCTATTCCGAGCAAAATGATATATTTTAAGTCGGAGGAGAGAAGTGTTACCGGAAAAGAAGTGTCAAGGAGAGGTTTCTGGGGACGGAGGAAGATGGGAGGGTAAAGGGGTTAGGGTTTATGTGTGCGTCTACTCGGATATTATGCGAAGTCTTCTTTTGTGTTTTGTAACCGAGGTTACGAGGGTAATTTTGGTGCTAACGGGTGTCGGACGGAATTTACTAATCACGATTCAATTAGTCTATCGAGTTTAACTAGTTGACATTTACGGTTTTTGTGTTTTTCATCAGGGGAATAGGGGAAACACGGTTGGCACTCTAAAAAAAATAAGTTAGCGAAAGCGTAGATGGACCCAAAAGGAGCGTCGGAGGAAATTTCCTTTAATTAAGTAATCAAAACGAGTACAATGTTTTTATACTTTCATAAATAGAGTTTTTATATTCATACATGCATGTAATAAACCACCATAAAACATAGAAGAAAAAAATGTGTGTAGTTTGATTAAAACTACGGTTGTTTGAAATTGTTTGTACTCTCATTATACTCGAAACCGAAAAAGTTATTGAGTTGGGTCATGGTCAAGAGTTGAAAGTTAAACTTCATAATCCAACTTAATGACATTTGACACTTCTTTTTGTTTTGTTAACGTAAATGAGGTTGACATTCTAAATGGACAGTTTAATACTTAAAAATTAAATAATGATAATAAGTTTTAATAATTATTAGTGCCTTGGTTTGGGAAGAAAGGTTACAACTTATAAAGATGTTTCAAATTAAAATTATCACAACCATTTTCATTTTTTTTTTTTTTTTTTTTTTTTTTTGCGTAAAAAATTTAGTTACATTAGTTACAAAATTGACTTTAAATTGTTACGTTTTATAATAATCATATAGAAAATGAAAACTGACAATTGAAAACCACTTTTTTCTGGTTTTTAAAAACGGTTAGCAAATAGGCCCTAGCTATCAAGTGATGTTTTGTGCAAATTGGATTGCAAACTCAAATTCATTAACAAACGAGGTAGCAAGTGATGAAACTTGAAAGCACAAAATAGACTTTTCAAGATTCAGCCCTTTATTATTGGAAGCTCGAAAATCGAACGGTTACATGGTAACATGAGAAATCACAATTTAACACCTACAATTGTCGACCCTCACAATAGCTAGCCAATCCCTATTTGCGCAATTCGATTATCCAATTGGCATGGGCACCATATACTACTTGGTCAAACCGAAACCCACTAGCCTCAGCTAAGGCTTGAAACTCAAGCTTAGTCCTTTCTCTTCCAGGCAAGTGAGACAGCATACTGATGTCTAGCTCAGCTACAAACTTGGCTTCCGCACTACTCTCCCCTGCTTCTTGCAATATTGTTGTCACAACAATCACCTTACCATTTTCCGGCAATGCTTTGTAGCAATTCCTCAGGATTGTCATACAATGCTCGTCGTCGAAATCGTGTAATATGTTCTGTCGTGATTCAAGTTTACTGAGTATATATGGAAATGCAAGGAGGTATATAAAAGAAACACAAGTGAACACTCACCTTCATAAGAATAGCATCTCCACTTGGAATGTGTTGTAACATATCTCCACCAACATGCTCAACACCTAACCAATGAAGACTTATTAGAGCGCACAAACAGACAATTAAAGTGTGAAAATAGTCGTTTTCATAGTATACGTATGTAAAGGCTTAAAATACCGGGAATTTCGGGTGCCGTTTCGACAACATGGGGCAAATCAAAGTTAATTCCTTTGATTAGGGGATACTTTGAGAGAATTTCTCCAAGTGATATGCCAAGACCACCACCGACATCAACTAAGACCTTAACATCATCAAAACCTTGATATGTCATAAGTATACTCTTGATTGTTTTACTACTAGAGTCAGCCATTGCCTTATTGAACATGTGATTAAATTCAGGATCTTTGTTCGTGAACTCGAAAAGAGACATCCCACAAGCTCGTTCGAAGGGAATTATGTCCTCTAAAACCGCATCCGTCATGTATTGCCTGCGTATATATACATGTATTTTAAGGTTCTCAACATGGCACGAATAAACAAATAACGCGTCTTAACTCAAACATTTTGAATATAATTTGAAATACATGTTACCATTTGTCTTGAAACGGTCCCCTAGACTGAAAGGGTCCCTTAGCGACCCCATCCTTACTATTGGTAACGAAAAATTTGCCAGCAGGTGTCATACCATAAACTCTTTCAACACGATCATCTTCAAGTTCTCGCAACTCACATGTAAATAGAGAGTGTGTGGCTAGAAGGTTCATCATCCTATCAACAACAGAGGTCGCCCTTGGGTTCTTTGTTGATATTTTCGAGACAATCTCGGAGGCAGAGAGGCGCGCATTGCGCCCTGCCTCCGAGATTATATTAAAGAATCCTAGATCAAGTGCCACAGTCAGGATAATGGACAAGGTAAATGAATGGGAAATTTGCAAAGCGTATATCAATGCTTCATCTTCTTCCTTTCCTTGCTCAGTAACACAATCCTTAGTGGTCTGCCAAGGAATTAGATTGTCATTATCCTATAGTAAAAAAAATGAACATTATGCAATAATTACAAGAGTAACTCTATTATATTTCTTACCTTTAAACTTTGTGACATTTTTATGTTTGGTTTTGGATAGTTAGATTAACAATGCTGATATTGATGTAGACTAATGTCAATAAATTTGCATCACTATGAGAGTTCTATATCTACGGTATTCTTTTTTGTCTTGTTGACACTACATACAATTTGGTGTTTATTTATGACTAACAAGCTAAGATGTTACCTTGGTGGCCTTAATTAATTCGCATTCATGGTCATATTGAAACGTTCCTTATGGAGTTATTCATGATTTAATGATGTATCTAAGGCACAATAAGTTTTTTATGCAACTGTAGCACACTTTTAAGTATGTGCATATTTGCAAATAAATCATCAATATGCCAAATTTTATATTGAAATGAGCTAGATCGGTTTATACTTTTTAGGGCATAAATTAAATTGACAATAGTGGGAGGCTAGGAGCAGTCATTCTACTAGACTTCATGTGCGAGATGATGTAGCATTATCATGACATGTATGTTATGGGCTTGTGGTGTAACAATAATCTTTAAATTGTCACAAACCTTTTTTATTTTTGATTTTTTTGAAAGGAAATTGCCACAAACTTAAATCTCAATAGTGTTGATACAAATAACTAACTCCTGTTTTGTGTCAAACTTCTTCCTTAACTTTAGGTACTTACCAACTGACTTTGACAAATCACAAGAAAATTCAATAGAATTGCATAAACACACCAAATCTACGATATTCTTATTGCTCAAGATCAAAAATTTCTTGAAACACAACAGTACAAACAAATCACAAAAATATTATTATTCAAGAAGTGTCGTTTGGCTATCATATTTATGAACTTTTCGATTTCAATTGTAAAAATAACATAAATTGCAAGAAGATCGATTAGATTAGAGATGTCCGGAAATAGTTCGCGACAGTCATCCGGAGTGTGTCTACGATGTTGTTTAATGATGCTTGGAATTGCATTAATGTTATGCATTTTCGGGCCTGCCTTATACTGGAAGGTCGGTAAGGGTACAATGTTGGGACACAGTAACGCTATTTCTTGTCCGCCTTGTATTTGTGATTGTCCACCTCCGTTATCAATCCTTAAGATTGCTCCTGGTATACTCTCTGTCTCCTTTGAGTAACATAGATTGTCGTGTTTCTGTCGATTTTTTCTACATACTGAGTATATGAGAAAAACTATTTATATTACACGTCCGAAAAGGGTTTAATTTATTTCCTTGTGTTTTTTCTAGGGTTGGCGAATCTTTCAACTGAAGGTTAGAATTGTACACTATTATCTTGCAATTTTGATCATCATTCCAATTTCGATAGTCGAAATGTTTTTTTAAATGTTAATAAAGTTTTAACAATGTTTATAGATTGTGGCAAGAGTGACCCGGATCTCCAAAATGAGATGCAAAAGCAGTATGCGGAGCTTTTATTGGAGGAATTGAAGTTACAAGAGCTAGTTTCCGAGGCGCAAATGCGACACATGAATGCGACGTACCGAGAAGGGCGAAGAGTTGCGTCGCAATATCAACGCGAGGCCGAAAAATGCAATGTTGCAACGGAAACTTGTGAAGAGGCTAGAGAGCGTGCCGAGGCTTTGCTACGAAGAGAAATGAAACTTGCATTTTTATGGGAGCAACGAGCTCATAAAATGGGGTGGGAGGGTGAGTAAATATAAAGTTACATCGCATGGATCTCTTTCATTTTGTTGCTCGATTCGCTAGCATTTTATAAGCTTTACAATTTCACATTCAACCTTCCTTGTTGAATACAAAGTTGATCAGCGTAGCATAATTGTTGCCGATTTTATCTATTTATCACAAGTCATCTAGTTATGTTGTAACATGTGTGAGCTAGTCCCACATCGAAAGATACGTGGTACTCTGTACTGTTACTATTCATATCGTCAATTGATATTAAGATAAAACCTCGTTTGCTCATATATATTAATTATTAATCCCTCTACCAGTATGAAGTTTTAAATTTTTTGCATAATTTATAAACTCAATTGAAGTACCGTATAAACAAACTTGTCCACCATCACAAACAAGCCGATCGTTTTTACACCTATGCTCGGTTTGTCCACTAAAGGAGCCCGTGTTGGTGTTTCACCTTTCACTTTTATCTCCGCATAACCCACGAACGAGTTTTGACCCAACATGGGTGGTGCTCCGGTGGACCGCCGGAAGCGATAGTTAGCGTAATGTTCACACTTCACATTGGCGTGAAAATACGGTAAAATCAAACCATACAATACTTAAAAAAGTCAAATACAGTAATTTTCCCATCAAACCGTTGAGCCGTACCAACCCAGAAAACTCCCCCTTTTCATATCAATTTCCCCCAAATCAATTCGATTCAATTCCCCCCTCTCTCTCTCTCTCTCCTGATCCTAGCGGCTGAGGAGAGAGAAGACAGAATCTTCTGCCGCCATGGATGTCCCTACCTCATGGGACGCCCTCCGTAAACAGGTCACCTTCTTCCCCCCCCCCCTTTTTTTTTGTGTCGGTGATTAATTTGATTTTTTCTTCTGATTATTAAAATTAGGGTTTGTTATTAGAGTTAAATTGTGGGATTGTGATAGTTTTGTTTGATCTTGATTTAGTTATTAATGGGTTTTTATTAGATTTTGGTTAAGAATTTGTATATGAAGGGTTGTGGGTAGTTAAATCAGCTGAATTGTCGAAAAAGTATTGATATTTTGGTTGATCCCTTTGTTTTTGGAGGGATAATGGATGAAAGGTATGATCTTTGGGTTCGATTGCGAAAGCGGGTATTGTGGATGATCATTTTGTGGTGTGAATTGGAGAGAATTTTGGAAAAGAAATGGTTTTTTCGTTTTTGGGGGAGTGAAAGGTGTGAGGGATGAACTTATTGTCGGGTGTAACTATATGAATTCGTCATCATAGGCATCAATTTGGGCTCTTTTGCGCTTTCCATCCCTTAAAGCTGGAAGCGTTGCACGGTAGTTCCTTGAGTGGAAGATTCTATTTGGCTGTTGTGACTGTGGGTTGGTAAATGTGAGGAAGGAGAATTTTGTGGGTAGTTTTTGACTTGATATTACTGTTCTTTTGGCCTAATGGCAGTATCTCGGGGTATGAAGGGATTAATCTTGGGGGTGAGTGGGAATGATAGTGTTAAATTGCTGGTTTAAAACGGAGAGTAGTGTTGAGTAGGTATATATTGGTGTACGGTGTGGATGATGGATACGTGGGTCTTGGGTGTGATAACTGATTTAAGTCACCATAGGAGCTACTTGAGCTGTTCTAAATTTGGATTGCCTTAGGTTGTGTTAACTTTTGATAAAGATGGAAGTTTGAGATTTCTTTGCTTCAACGGAGGTTCTGTTAGGAGTAGGCTATCATTATGGTAGTTAAGTTGATGAGGAGCCGTGAAAAAAAGGTTTTTATGGTCAGTTACTCAGTTTGTGTAGATGATGTGCTATTTCTTTTAAATAAAGGACTTCTTTTGTTAGATGATCTAAAATTGAAAGTGTTTAGATATCTCTGGAGTTGAGAGTTGGGACAGAGCTGATAGTTCGTAGAGTTATGGAGGGTCGTAGGTGAATATGTGATATGCTCCAGTTTTCGCACAAGCATTTACAAACTGGGTTTGTTGCTGCTTTTCCAAGCTGCAAATCATTTCTTTGCTTGGAATTTAGAGAAATTAACTGAAAGATGTGGACGCAGAAAGTTCTTCGTGCAACTGATAGCAATACAGAGTACCTACTTTCATTAGGTTCTTGTTTATTGTTCTTTGATAGCTGAGCTCCGAATAGGCTGGCTCCTAATGTTTGTAATCTTCTGAGAATTGCTAGTTCACCATTATCTATGCATGTTATATTTCAATGATTCCATTCTTAGGCCTTTAGGCTGAAACTCTTTAAAATTGTCAACGTTCCTCTGCCGGTCCAGTCCTGAAAGGACGGTGTCCAGGGATGGGGCAGGGAAGTAATTCATTTATTCCACTTGGTATCTGAAACTTGTTTTTGTGTCACAAATTCAGGCGAGGAAACTTGAAGCACAGCTAGATGAGCAGATGATCTCATACCGTAAACTGGTCTCAACCAAAGCTGACACTACAGATGACAATCTTGAGTCTGGAATCGAACAATTACTTAAACAGCTTGATCAAGTGAACAATCAAATGCGAGCATGGGTCTCATCTGGAGGTTCAGAGATGGTTTCTCATACTTTGACCCGGCACCAAGAGATTCTTCAGGACTTAACTCAGGTATGCTAGTTTCATAATCACCTTCGAGCAATATAGTTGAGTACAATGGTAAAATTCGTCTCCCTATGCTGTTGGGCTCTCTTTTATTTGCTTCGTGTATTTGTCCTGTTCAACTTGGGAATGTCGCTGAAAAAAATTGAAGGAAATGGTTTTACTTGTGATTTCTCGATAATGTCTTCCAACTACACCTATATGGCTAATTGGCTACATGGGTTTTTTTACCCTACGTTCAAAACTAGCATTTTATCAACCTGAAGAAAAAATTTCAGCGCAAATTGGTGATTTGTCTCCTTTGTCTACAACATTTGTTTAGACTGTGAAACTTCTGCATACAGTGTCATTTTTTTATTGCAACTTTGCAAGCACATACAGCAGCCTACAACATTTGTTTGCATGTACTACCTTGTCTGTGGCTGCTTTGATATGTTATTTATGCATATCACTGATCCCTGTGATCTAATCTGATGTATGAGATGGTTGAAGTGCAGGAGTTTTATCGGCTCCGGTCTAGCCTTAGGGCCAAGCAAGAGCACGCATCACTGCTACAAGACTTCAGGGAATTTGACCGGAGTAGGCTAGACTTAGAAGGAGGAGGAGGAGATACGGAGGATCGAGCTTTGCTAAAGGAGCATGCATCTATCAGCAGGAGTACAGGCCAGGTACATAATATGCAATGATCAATTTCAGCTAGGGCCAAACAAGGCCATAAAGACTAAAAAAAAGTGACTTAACCAATTAGTTACGGAGTAGTCATTTTGAAATTCTTTCTAAAGCTTACCCTTGTCCGTTTTTTTTAGACCACTCTTTTGGAATGCTATATCTTTCTGTTTTTTTTCACATTTTGAATGTCATAGGACTCATAGCCACTCTGAATGCAGGTTGACTCAGTGATTTCTCATGCACAATCTACCCTTGGCGCTCTTGTACTTCAGCGTTCAACTTTTGGGGGCATTAACTCGAAAATCAGTAATGTTAGCAGCCGTCTTCCAACGGTATGCTCTTTCATGATTTATGGCATTAGTTTTACTGTTGGTAATAATTGATATTTGAATTGCGTCTAGCAAATGTGATGTTAAAGAGTGATATATAGCATTCTAGAGGATAAGCAGGCAAAGAAAAATTGGTCCAAATGCTACGTAAGCTATATGTTGTGTAGAAAAGGACAACGGAAATGCAACAAAATGGTTGCATACGCTCTGGGTCTATTGGAGGCCCTTGAGTGACCTAATTATGACCTCGATTCTGATATATTATTACATTGTATGCTGTAATATGCAGGTGAATCAAATTCTTGGTTCTATAAAAAGGAAAAAGTCGATGGACACTCTCATACTTTCGCTCGTCGCTTCTGTTTGCACATTCCTCATTCTTATTTACTGGCTGACCAAATAGGATATTCTTTGCCTACTCTCTGATCATTCTGTGGAGTCATTTGGAGGTTGCTTTTTGAAATTTTCTCACTTTCTCGTTTAAGATTCCATTATGCTCCTTACCTTCCTCTACGCGTAATGGAGGTATTAAAGGAAGAAGTGCACACCACAAGAGCTGGACAGAATGCTTACAGGGCTGTTCAGATTGATTCGGGGGTGCCTATCCTAGTTTAAGTGTAAAGTTCCAAGTATAGAAAGTTTTGTGTGAATCAATGTTAGTAAAAGGTATAGTTTTGTGTATGTTACGGGACGAGAAAAGCTACATTGAGTTACCTCACTTCTTGGCAAGATCTTTCGTTATTTTCTTCTACAATGTTGTCGACTGTTATACAATGTATCTAAGCAGCCATGTTATATGATGGATGTGTATTTTTTGATTAATTCTTAGTATGATGTACGACTTGAATTCTGTTCTTGTATTGGCAAAAACTTCATAATACCAGCAGATTGCCAAATCGTGGAAGTGATTATTTTGAATCGTAGAACGACACGTATGAAAAGTGACCCAAACTGCACCTCCAGGTCCTAGCCTGTTTCGTCATATGGCTCATTAGCCAGGTGCCGGACTTTTGTTGATTGCTTATGTTTGATTTGAGTTTCGTATTATAAAATACTCGATGATGAGAGACAAAAAGAAGTGTCCCGAAAAAGCAACACTCTTGACATTTTAGAACTCATGTCCTAGATCTCTTTCACATGTGTGGAGATGATAGTATTTGACTCTAAAGAACTCAAAGAGCTCCTCTAATCAGCGTACTTGTAAGTTGTAAAGCATACGTGACTATGATTGTGCAAGTTCGACACAGAAATCTTAGAAAGTGATTTTGAGGGTCCAAATTTCACATCATAAATCAAAACATGCAAAGAAACATGAACATAAAAAAGTTGATGTAGGGTGCTCATTGGTTTGAAGTAACTTCACATACATTAGGCAAATAATCATAAAGTCCACATTCCACCCATCATCTACTGCTACATCAAACCAAACAGTCCATCGTTTTCCAACTTTATATGTCCTAAATCAACACATTGTCTTGTCAAGGTCTCTCTTTGTTGTGTTCATCATCATGTTCGATGTTCACAATTTTATTCTCACCATGAGAGGTATCTATATTATGGAAAGTAGAATTTGGTAGACCCCCGATATTTGACATGTTCCCAACCTCGACATCTACCAACCTCGCCAGAGGTGAACACGGGTGGTCGTGCCTGGACTTGCAAAACAAACTCAAGTCGTGAGTTTTGGCCCATAGGGGTTGGTCGAGGTGAACCGCCCCCCTCTGAGGCTTTGACCTCCAAGAAAGTAGATTCATTGGATGAACCTACACTAGATCATAATAAACCGAACTCGATCTGATTGACCCGTTTAATAATAAGTCTATGGGACCCCGTCACCACTTGCTTCACCGTCTATTATAAGTTCAATGTTTGGTTAGTAAGATGTGAAGGACACAACTACGGCTCTTACGAACATGTCAAGCCAACTTTGTCTTGTTGATAACTTGATATTTATAGTAATTAATACTTTGCACAAAACTTGTTTCCACTATCACCATCATTTTCTAAGTAGCAAGTTCTAATAAGCTTATAATAAATTTTGTTGATTGTGATTAGTGAGACGTTGATCTACTACTAGTGCTTAGTGGTCCATGATGTTTAATTACTTATCAAATACTCGTGAAGTTTTTATCACGTATTATGAAGTGTTTCGATTGGTGTAGGGTGCCAAAAGAAAGATAGGACTATGATAGAATGTGTAAGTGATTGGTTCTTTCGAACAAAACTCTTTGATTGGAAGAAAGAAGTGACATGAAAATCTTGTGGATTTCAGCTATCATTTCACTTACTGTATATACTATGCAATTATGCATAATAACATGATCACCGATCACCAATCAACAACATAACGTAGTAGTACGTCTATAAGAGTTGAATTGCAAACATTAAAGATATATAGGCAGACATCATATCTCATCGTCTTTCTCAAAGTGGTTTCTCATCTAACCTTCACCATGCCACTTTTAACCCTGTAAATTATTAAGTTTACAATACTTTATCAACTCTTGATGTTGTAACCATTCTTACACATAATTGGTTAGTTTCACCTCTCTAGGAATAAGATTGACCTAATAGTTAGGAAATAAACATATATAAATTAAAGTCATAAGAGCTGTTTCGAGGTCTTGATTCCTCATACACTCTCCTCCGTAGCACTAATTGCTCGTATGTATTTGTAATTCATTATCGAACGACAACGCCATATCATCAACCTAAGAATGATTTGCGATAGAAAGCAAATGTGAAAACTTTGGTACTTAGGCACATCATTGCTAAGAAAAACTCTCTATTTCTACACTTCTTTTGTTGGACGTCAAGTGCCAAATTAACTGAAACTTCATTGGCAGATAGCTGACCTGACCCAAGTACATTCTTGGATAAGAAGCATCGCACTACTTGTGGGCCTGGGCCTGGGCCCCATCTTCTATTTCATTACCTTAAACTCTTCAGAGTTTGAAAACCCACCTGAAAATGGAGTTCTTCCATAACCAAGGTGTTCCCATAAATAGACAAAATGTCCAAAGGTCAATTTCATTCATGTTGACAATTTTTATTTCATTTTCCATAGAAGCAAAAGAAGTTGTAATACACAACCACATAAAGTCCCCGAAAATTTTTTTTGCGGTTTTGATGATATAAGTTTAGATTTAGTCACGGACATATGAACAACCATTAATCTCATCTGTAACTTATACTTGAAGCTGATAAAAGAAATTCAATTTAGAGTTCGGCTTTATCCATCTTAACAAATTGCATCCACATGAATGAAAATTTCATGATGGTGGAAAAAAACTTTAGGTTGCTTCATCATATTTGCCAAGTTATTCAAGTATAAAAGGGTCTTTATATCATGTTTGTACTTTTCTACTCTAAGATGTGGCCCTCAAATTATGTCACAAGGCATAATTACAGGGGTTTGTCATTGTTCATGATGTAAGGAGTTGGATTTAATATAAGAAAAGGAGACATAATAAGAGAGTTCATGAAAATGATTTTCCTATCCACCAAGAAAGATTTAGCCCATTCAAAGCCACACCTTTTCTCCAAGGTAAGTAAGGAGTATATTCAATCATACCTAGATTATCCTTTTTCTTTTGAGAAAGTTTAAAGCATCTTATCTCATGCCTAGCTAATCTCTAGCTATAAGTACTACTTGATAGAAAAGTTAAACACCTTCAAGACAAGAAATTGAGTGACTGAAGTGTAGAAGAATAGCTTACTAGGGAAACATTAACCCGAAGAGTCACTTTCAAATTAAGAAATTTTGGTGAAAATGTAGATATGCATCAATCAACAAAACAATACGGAGTCTCTACTTACTCAATAACGCAAATTGATATAATCATGACATTTTACGTATAATTTCTGCGTATTGCGTATTTTAAATTTAATAACAACGGCATTTGTGGGCTTTTTACTCCTCTTTGATAACAAAGTTTCACACATGATTAGTAAATGGATTCAGATCCCCTGGAGTTATTTTTTCATAGAGTTGGTAGAGTTTATTATAAACGGAAAATATAATTGAACATGTATTTATGAAAATAAAAGATAAATGCACATGGTGGAGTTAATTTTCCTTTTTAAGTAAACTCTACCGTGTAGAGTTATTTTTCAACTCCAGGGGATCTCAATCTTTAGTAAACCCCTTCAAAATATTTGAATATAAGTATGTTTAAACTTTCAATCAAGCATTCAAACACTTTTTAAATCAATACCTTTTCTCCCTCCTAATTTATTTCTCTATCAATCTTTAACTATTCAATTAATTAATGATTAGTCTTAATTAAGGCTTTTGTAACCTACACCCCAATATCATAAACTTCACATATATAGTTTGGAGTCATTTACTATCATTCAATGAGAGAAATTCTATATATCATACCATACAATTAAACACAAACATTCATCCACAACAAAGTTAAAGCCTCATCAATCATACATCATTTTTCCTAATTCAAAATTATGAACAAACCAAATGAACCAAACCCTCCCTCATCATCTAACCCTTCAAGCTCAAACTTTTCAACATGCTCTACAAACAAACAAGGCATCCATCAAAATTTCAAAAATCATGATGATCTTGTATTGGATCTTACCCTATGTAGGAGTGATTCGGATCAAGAACTCGATGGAAAATCGACTAAAATTGATCGATACAACTCGAGTCAAAGCATTAATCTCGAAAAAACACCTCAAGGAAATGGAGGAGAGCCTAGGTTCTTCTCATGCAACTATTGCCAAAGGAAATTCTATAGCTCCCAAGCTCTCGGAGGCCATCAAAATGCACATAAACGAGAGAGAACCCTAGCAAAACGAGGGCAAAGAACATTATTTGGCAATTTCTACCCCGAAAATCTCTTCAAGGGAAGATCATTATACACATCAATGCCATACCCAAGTAATAACAATCACAGACCTCTTGGAATTCAAGCTCATTCCTTAATACACAAGCCATCTTATAACTCACCATTTTTTAGTACAACTTCTACGTATAGTAGTGGGTGGTCTAGGATGCCCATGATTGATCAACAACGGCCCGCCATCGGACGGCTAGGATCATCACCCTCAACCACTTCATCTTCATCAAACAATGGTGGAGTTGCAATATTTGGTAGTGCTCATCAGAAGAACATCTCTCAGACATCTATTGGAATAGGGTTTTCTTGGAAGGGTATAAGTGTCAATGCCCTTAAGAGTAGTAGTAGTAATAAGCAAGATCATGATCAATTACACAAGCTTGACTTGTCTCTCAAGCTTTGAAGTAGTAGCTCTTCTTTTTTCTTTCTTTTTTTAATCTATTTTCTTCATTTTTTTTTTTGGCTTAACTTCATTTTTGGTTGGAGCTTCTTTATCAAGTTTGTTCATAGGATTGATTTTTGGGTGATCTATTTAATCAATTGTGAAATTTATTGTCTTTATATATTAGTCAAAACTCTGTAAAATAGCCTGAAATTAGCCAAATGATTTGGAAGTCATGGGGACTTGGAAGCCTACACTTGTTTGTCTTACAATTATATCGCATGTAAAACTTTTCTTTTAGATAAACAATTGTGTAAGACGGTTTAATAGTGATCTACGATAAATATGTTAATTTTAAGAATTAGATAAATAGCGAGTTCAAAAATAATGTATATGAAAGTTGAAAACACTTTTGTAGTTTTATTTGGTTGGAGGTAATGTGACATTGGCTAAATTTTAAAAATTGTAGTAAAATAACTTCTAATCATAAATGTAAGATTTGATTATTAGTTCTTCTGTTGAATTGTTCAAAGTCTTGATTTAGTACCCAAGAAATCTCCTGATAATAAAAAATGTACTACTTTGTGTTATGGATGAGGTATGTATGTTAGAAAATTAATATGGTTTAAGTCATATGCATTGTCCTTTTCTCATTAGATTTATGCGGTTTGATGGTATTATCACACATGAAACCTATCAAAGTCCAAATGATGCAATCATACATTAAATTATGTATTTTTACCAATTAAATTGACATAGCTTTATGTTGCATGGAGTATACTTAATGGACTATGGCCATTGACATATAGGAAAGAATGGATCTCCTATGGAATGTGGTGTTGTGCTTAGTCACATTTGGGACTATAGGGCATTTTTGAAAGATAACAATTAACAAGATAGGTCCATGGAAATAATGTAAACGAGGTTTTCGATCAGAGTCGTAAGATGAGTAACTAAAAAATAGATACAATAAATCTACATCAGACAACAGTTCTTCATACTCTACGGGGAAATAGTAATAAGTAAGAACAGAGGAAAGACCAGCACATACATGTATAAACTGAAGTGGAGTTTTTGAAAACGGAAAATTCACGTGGTACCCTCGAACTTTGACAGATTGCACATGGTACCCAACTTAACAACTTTGTGCACATGGT
>JBBYHQ010316487.1:0-16366 GCA_038382645.1 Spergularia azorica | reverse complement strand
TATAAGGATATACATGTCCTTATAAACACCAATATGGTACAATTAGACCATATACATTGCTTGGAAATCTCCAACATAGACAAGAAAAACATATATAAATTCAAAAAACGATACCAAAAGGGTCATGATAGATAACAACAACTTAACAAATGACAACCCCTCTCATTCCGTCCTATTAGTATAATACGGAGTATTGGTTATCAAAGAATTTATAGAAAACAACATTTGAAATGTTTCCAACATAGAGGTAAGACCGCATACATCCAACCCTTCTTTCCTCGCCACAGGTGGGAGTGTTTCAAACAATGGGGGTAATATTGTTCTAGTATTAAAATGTCACTCAGACATCCTCATTATATGGAAAATGTTTCACATATAACTAAGAGGAATCACGTTCACAAAATAATTTCAGCTGTCAAAAAACGATAGGAATTGAAGGCAAAACTGAAGTACACCAATACCTGTCCAGTTGATACAATGACCGGATCTCTCATTAACTCTAATGAGATTGGGCTCCGAAAGTCGTCTGGTATAACGAGAGACTTCGGACTCCCATCAGCGGATACTTGTCCACTACAACCAGGTAAAGGATTTTTCTCTCCTGTTGAAGATTCCATATTTGGGTTTTCAGTCTGAGCAAAATCTTTAACTTTCCTTAATAGATTATACATCTTCTCTATCTTCTCATCAGGGTCTCCACCAGTAGAAGCAACCATTTCCGTAAGAGCCACAGATTCTTGTGTCAGATCATCAAGTTTCACAAGCTGCAGCTTTTCCCCAACTCTTTTTATTATAGCTGGATCAATGGTAGCGTCGTTGCTGCTTTCATAGAGAGACAAAATGTCCTCATAAAGCTCCGTATCAGGAGCCTCAACCCTTTCCTTGGCTCTTCTAAACTGATTTATCACGAGCTCAACCTGAAAGGAGAATAATTTAGCTTCAATTGTTCAATGTTTGTAGCAAGTTGTAGCATCAATCTCATGAAGTGTGTTTATATTCAGATAAGGAATAGAGCAAGCTTTCAAGATGAGTCATTCTACCTGTTCCTTGACTTCATCAGATATATCAAGACTCTCGTATGAGATCCCATCCAATGCTTGTTCCAAATTAGTTGTAACTTCAAGAAACTTAGTCATAACCTGCTCCCTCTCAAGCGCCTGAAAATAGCAAGGCGGGTCAGCTGAGGAAATGGAGAAGAAGCTGTATGCAATATGCACGATAAGACGACTTACAAAATCAAAAGTAACTTGTGAGCATAGAACTAAATTATGCATCATACATCATAGTGATAGCAAAAGCGATGCCAGTTGTGTTTTACAGACAATCTTTAGAATGACTTTGAAGTGTTAATTTTGAAAACTTTTCAAAACAAGCCTTCAGAGTCCAAATTATACATTACACATACTGATAGATATATCATGTCAGTGTCCTACCTCTCTACTCCTATTTCTTAGGATGCTAACATGTTATTTCAAAGTGTTAGATTTTGGATATTACAGTAAATGAAAGGGAAAAAATGGTTAGCATCATATGATCTTATGAGCTACCGCTGAAGCCACTCTATCAGAATGAGACTTAGTCTAAAACAGACATTAGATGATTCGCTGTCACATAATCCGTAGTCAAGTATACAAAAGTCATTATCAGCACATCTGTATCCAAATTCCAAATCCAGATAATCTTAAATCAACATACACAGGGAAATGCTTGCCCTGCTGGAAAGAAAAAACAACAGACAATGCATATACTAGAACCCCATTGGCAAGGTGATAGAAGATCTACTTAGCCTCCGTCTTTTACCTACGAGAACTTACAGTCTTACACAGGTCAAAAGAATTGGTAATTTCTGATTTAGGTCATGCTAGCTCAAATAGTCTAGTTTCAGTCTTCCAGATAATCTCAAATTCATGATTCAGTAATGAATACGGAATATTGGGATGTCCACCCAACCTAATTCACAACAAGCATATTCTCAATAACGTGAACAATGATAAGATTGATAACCATGGACGAGAATGCTCAAACGCCACATGCTTCAAAAATCTCCTTAACCTCTACTTTATTCTGAATTACCAACAAAGAACATCAAGTCTCCAAGGTCAAGTCTCTCATTATAAACCCTTAAGCTATCCGCTATCACTCATCATTACTCGCAAATTCCTTAGATGAACTAATGTACAGTATCAAACTCAATTTCATCGAGTGTGCAAATAACTCCTCAACTCTACAACTTGACCACAGGCCACAACAGTATCGTAAAGTTCTTTTGTAGTGGCGATCACTATCCTAAAGCTACTTTACAGATTATTCCACATGGACGAAATCCTTACTTAATCAACCATAAAAAAAAAAAGAACACAGTAAGGATTAGCTTTCGAAACCACTTGAATTCCTCGTACGATCCTTTCACACGATCGAAAACACTAATACCTACTCCGTAGCGATGAGCACAAAATGAGCATATACAGTCATTGATCCCTAACCTATACGCTTTGCTTTTACCAGCACTAATTCTACCTTTACAAATTTTGACCAACATTTCTTAAACCCGAACAATACCCCAAAATTTCCACCAATTTTCGCTAGTGAGTACGAAATCCTAAAT
The DNA here is from genome assembly GCA_038382645.1 of Spergularia azorica. Lineage (NCBI taxonomy): Eukaryota > Viridiplantae > Streptophyta > Magnoliopsida > Caryophyllales > Caryophyllaceae > Spergularia > Spergularia azorica. The sequence goes on along the minus strand of JBBYHQ010316487.1, from coordinate 13,761 downwards.
TATATCTAAAAAAACGCTAATTAATCCAATCGGAGAATCAAAGCTCAGCTTATTTTTCACGACACCTCGAAAATCAATCTCCTAAAAATAAAACTAATCCATTAACTAAAAATCAAACTAAAAACACAGCCAAAATTATCTATAACTTCTCAATACAATTATACAAAAACAATATCAATCCAAAATACACAATACAAAAAATCAACAAAATTACGAGGAAATTCCAGCTAATTAAACAAGCTAATAATAGAACAAAAAATTATTTAAAAAAAAAAAAAAGGGAAAAAGGACAGATCGGAACCAGAAAAATCTTGCTGCCAAGGGAGCCAAAGCGGAGCAAATCGAGAGCAAGGGAGAGAGAATGGCCGAAAGCGAGAAGAGATGAAACGGCGTCGTTTGACAAAGGCTGATCACTTTCCTTAATCTCCTCCAACATTGGGATTAACAACTTCAATCTCCTGGCTAAATTACAGTACTCTTTTTTTACCGGTGGCCGGTATACCGTTATCAACGATATTTCATTGATTTTCGCTATTAAATTGTTTATTACCAACTCTTGTCTCCCTTTCTCATCCTCCATTTTTATTAATAATTATTATTACAAAATAACCAAATTATTATGGAGAAAGAAATTTTGGAGAGTTTTATTATAATTATAATTCTAATTATAATTCACAAGTGCAGATTTCCACGGTGTGTGTGTGTTTGTATGTAACTGAAGAAATTTGGATTATGGAGATAGAGAGAGAGAAAGTGTGTTGGAGAAGCCAGAAAGAGGGGGAGCTGTGAAGGTATAATAGACAGAGAAAGAGAGAGGGGAGTAATAATATTTGAGTTTTGTTTTGTGTTTTTACTGCAGGAGGCGCGGTAAAAAAAAAAGTTAATTAAATGGAAAGAGTGAGTTTTGAGTTTTTTTTTTTTTTTTTACTGGGGGTTAAAGATCAGATGATGAAGGTGAAAAGACAGTGGAAGGAAAAATGGGGGAGTTGTTAGATTGAGTTTTGCCTAAAATATAGAGGTTGATGATCTACTCTGTTTCCAGCTACTTTGTTTCTCTTTCTTCTGTCTTGTCTACGTAATTAAGCATTACTAGTATAAAATGGATAATCTTATTGAAATTGGAATTTTTGAGACAAATATGTTGGAAATGTTAAGGTAATGCTCCTTAGTCCCTCCGGTTCGGTGATTCTTTGCGTTTTTCTTCAAGTGTTTTACACGTGTTCATTCTACGACTAAAAGCTAAGTGCTATGGATATATAATTGAAATAAGGTTAGCGACTTGCACATAATACATCCGTGGTTTGTTACGATAACATTTGAGACCAAAATAACCAGGTATAATGGAACAACATCTAATCATTTGAGAAATACAATGAGGTCAAAATACAATACATTATCATTGTACATATAGTGCACTATAAAGTTTTCGACCTATCTTTTACACAAGGAGTAACCGAGTCTGATCTTATACTCTTATTGAGTTGAGTCTATCCATTATTATCTGGTAAATAACTTTAGTCGGTTGCTTTACACTAATAAAGTTTAAAGACGCGATTAAGTGTTGGCGTGTTGCAAACAGTCAAACACCATTCAGGTATATTCAATAGCATGCAAAATTACAAAGCACGTAATGATCAAACTTGATACACTAAAGTCAATCCAATGTGACAGATTTTAGTTAAGAACAATAATCCACAAAGTACATTCAAGTTCTAATAGATGTCCAATGAAGTCATGAGGAAGGAGCTGGCCGGACATACAAATTACATAATTAATCATAGATTATGATATTAAGATTAAACAATGGATTTCGGTCAATGGACATACATTGGGGATCTTTAGGAGGAAAAGACGATAATGATTGTCATGAGATGGATCGGAAGTTCATCCATTAGGAAAAGCACATCTGGATAAGTACGTAGCAATGCAATGACTCATATGTGTTCCCTTTCCATATTCACTTTTTAAGGAGATAAGTCTAGGGGTAATTATTTATGTGGCGAAAATCTGTCACCGATATATACGGTGCGAAGTTTCGTAACACTATAATTCAAGTTACCAAAGTCTAGAAAAATTTAGACATACAAATACTAATGCACAATTTAGTGTGTGACGATTACATACGAGTTTCACTTTGTTTAATTAAAAGTTCAAAAGCTAAGGAACGAGGCAATTATTCGCCAGATTACACATACGCGCATAATGAGAAGTCCAGCATGAAGAGCAGCTGATTACAGAACATCCACGCGTTATTGATTGCATGATAAGTGCATGCTTAGCTCCTTATTGCGTACTTCTCGCATTTGACAATCCAGATTGATCACATATTAGATTCACAAATAACTTGTGCTAAGATGTGGACTTGAGATCAAACCTCTAATATATGATTCACATAAAACCCAATATTTTAACCGATTAATTAATTAAGTGAATGTTCATTTCTTCGAAGCATACGTAATGTTCATATATCAAACATACGTGTAGTCTTTTTCAAATATGATATTATTTTAATACGTGGTGGAACATTATTCATCAGTACTACTCCTAAAACGAGTATTTTAATTTGCTTGAAGTACAAAAAGAATTTGTGTATTGTAACATCACTTCGAAGAAACAATAATCATCTCGTTTTAATACTATGATGACCGATTATTGAAATGTTAAATCATGACTTTATCATCTTATGCTCTTCTAATTACGGTAGAGTAGTTAGTAGTGTGATTTATACTTCTTAATTATAAAGGTAACCTTCTATGTTTAATTCCTATCTGTTAATCGAAGGCGAAGTATTTTACTTCCTCTAACGAGAAGGTGTACGAAAAATATCTTCTCGTCAATGAACAATAATTTCATGCACCCGTATCGGTCATAGGACGGAGTATATATGTGTTTAGCTGCATTTGACCAAATTGCACAATAATTAAGCTAGCTGGACCCCTACATCGACATGAAGGAAGATATACTAGTGGGCACATGAAAAGTTCTTTGCTAATTGAACATTTTTGCGGCAACTTAAAAGCGTCACCATCACTCTATAGCAAGTTTTGAAGTGCAAAGCCCATGCATCCTCATCAAAAACCTGACTGTACTAGATAGTCATGCATAGTCACCAAGTCACCATTGCTATCTTTGAATTTTGATTTCTAATCACGGCCGGTTTATTTTTCTCATAATTTAATTTGTATAGGATAATATTAATCTTTTATCTTTTTTATTGCTAAATTGCTAATAATGCCACAATATAAATAGACTGAGGTGTACGCTGCATATCATAGTCAGACGTACGGGTGCACCACACATATATAATTGTGTGTGTATTGACTAAAAAGAACAATCTGATAGCTCATAAACTCGTTGAATTTTCATACATCAATCGAATCTCTTGTGTACGTACATCGGTAGATAAGTGTATATGCATTGACTAAAATATATAAGAAGTATATGCATAATACGGAGTATTACGTTAATGTTTCCTCTAAAGTACGAACAAAGTAATCCTCACTAATTCATCACATCAAATTATATGGTGTTAGAAAATAACATGCATGCATGTCGACCAAAACGACGAGCTCATCATGGTTGGTAGATTTGAGGAATTTTTATTTTGAGGTAGATTTGAGGATGGTAAGGTGTATGTAGTCGATGATGGACCCGTTGATCATAAAATTGTGGCATAATAAGGCGCATGTGATTCGCCCACCATCACAGCTCACTTCTTAGGTTCTGTTTTTCGAGATCTCAACAATTAACGTATACTATATGTCTATATGTCTCCCTCTATATACTATGATCAATTTGCAACGAGTTTAATACTTAACCCACACGAAATGTTTCTTGTCTTAATAGAGTCATGCGTAGGAGATTTGATGTTGAGTGGTCACCGGTGCTAATATCATGTATACCTTCAATCGATGAGTTTCATCCGATATATCTTTCGGTTACATTGTTCCGATCTGTATTTAATTGCTAATGATTAGCAAGCATTAGACGGTGGGCCGATAACACATACCAAGGAAGATTCTTTTTTTTGTCAAAAGGGTTAAAACGCAAATCCAGAATATATAGTACGCAACGACAATCCTTCATCCTTGTAACATGTATCTTGCGGGTTTACATAATTTTGTTACCCAACAACATTTCGACGAGTAAAAAATACACGGAGTTGTACTTAGAAGCTCATTGACTTATACGGGGTATACTAATCTCGAATTACAATTGCTCATCAAAATGTTTCACGGGGTTGAATGCGGTATAAACCCGATGTGTAATATATAAGGGCCCTAATATTATTGGACCCAATAGTCGTAGGACTCAAGTCGGCCCATCAAAGCATTTTGGATTGTTATCCTGCAGTAACAATATTTACCTCGAGTAAAAAAGTTACTGAGGCGTAACTTATAACGGAAAAGGGAGAAGAATAACCGCTATTAACTTTAGCGGGAAAATGTTAGGGTTAGAAGCCAACGACAATCGTCACCGGAAAAATCTACCGGAGTTAATTTTCCGGTGTACGGTCTCCTCCATCGTCGCCGTCTTCACCCAAGCTGCTCTATTTTCAATCCCTCATTTCTTCGGAGTTTTCTCTCTCCTCTTTCAGTTCCTACTCTCAGGTTTACTTGCTGTTTCTCTCTCTTAAGTTTTGAATTGATCTGGGAAATTAGAAATTCAATTGATTTGGGGAAATTAGGGTTCAATTGAATTGAATTGAAGTTATTTTTCCAGGTTTGGTGCTCTTAATTGCTATAATATTCGGACAAATTGTGAGGCGAATGTTAGGTGTTCGTGCTTCAGCTCCGGCATTTGTTTTCTTTCATATTGTTTTCATTTGGGCGGTTTATGTATTCGTGATTCGACACGGTAATACCTTGATTCATTTTACTTTGATGTTCTCGTGTCGATTTTTTCAATTGTTTCGTGGTCGATAATGATTTAGCTGAGTTAGTTTTTGGTGATTATTTATTGAACTATTGATATTGGATAATTGTCTTATGATCTAAGTTGTTTAAGTTTGTGTGTGTGCTGTGGAACTTCAAGTTATCGTCTACGATTGAGAATAGCATAAGCTCAATCGAGTTTGACACGTGGAGAGTCGCAGCTATTTTTGACATGATAGTGTGATGATGTGTTAGTGTTAGTGTCATTCTGTGTGTAATGTTGGGTTTCAACAGATTGTTTTCGCTAGAGAATAGGAGGAATTGGCTCGCGTGTGCTTTATATGTCGAGAGTCAAGCATATTGTTTGATATGATCGTGTTAGTTTGTTTGGAAACGATGATGCATTTTGGTCTTAATTTGTTGTCTGACTTGTCTCTCCACTTGCTAGTTGTATATCTTTCTCCGCCTGTATACTAACCAGGGGTAGTGTTATATATGGTTGCATACATGAACACATGATACACACAACTCGAACTCTCTAGGCCTATACACTACATTATCATTTACGAGGGTGTTGGCTTATCGTTATTGTTCTGATATGGTTTCAATATTTATTTATTCGGATTATGAAATGTTGACCTGTATGTTAGTGATTTACTTGATCCCAATGTAAACGTATTAGGCTCGGTTAAGGAATTTAATCAATTTTCATTCTCTTGTTCTGCAGCTGTTTCATCAGTTGTAAACATTCTGTTCAACTGGATGCTAGCTCTCCTTCTTATTGGATTTTTCAGGTTGGGCTACATTTGAATTTGCAATGTTCATTCATGTTTATCGTATTGGACCGATAGTGGTATGCCTGACATAATAAAATCTTCGTTGGAAATAGAATGCTCATTAGTGATCCTGGTTTAGTCCGTGGCCCTCTCAACTCTGTGGAAGCTCCAGTTTCAGAAAATGCGCTAGAGGAGGGTCCCAGTAATTTCCAGGAATTTCCTTCGTCAGAAACAAGCACATTCTTGCAGAACTCAACTGCAGAGGTACTTTTAGTCTAAGCAGCTTGTTTTTCGAAGCTATTTCTTGTTCCTTGATTCTTTTGCAATTTCTTAAACTTCCATTGTTTTGTAGTACACTTTTTTTTTTTTTTTTTTTTTTTTGTGAAATGTTGTTAGAGGTAAGCTTTCACATATCGACAATTCATTTTGGGACTTATTCGTAACATACAAGATCGTGGTCATCATTTATGCCTTTTCTTGTTCTAGGCTTCATTGTCCACATCGAGGGTGCGGTATTGTAGGACTTGCAAAACACATATTCTGGGATTTGATCATCATTGCCCTGCTTTTGGAAACTGTATAGGTGAATGATAGCATAGCTGAATGTTTAGTTTGAAATGTTGCATATATCTGGTATTTTACCCTTAGTAATTTCATGAGTTGGTGTCAAATATTTACATCCGTTCATCTACATCTATCCAGGAATAAAAAATCATGCCCTTTTCATGGTGCTTTTGATTGGGTTTATATTAACAGAGGCTTTTTATGCACTAATTGCTTATCAGTGTAAGCTATGCTCTTCTTCTTCATTAATTTATTATGCTTTTTACAAATTCTCCTATGCTGTCGTCATCTTTTCTTAACTAAACTTCAACGTAGGATACCATGTGTCAGTGACTAGGATTTTGAGATATTCGGGACTTATGGATTCAGGGTTAAATTCCTGGTTTTGTTATTTTCTGTCGACTGCTCAATTTTATAACAACCCTTCTCTGCAATTCCCCATACATGATTTCAGGGACAAAGAGAAACGAGTTTCGCAGATCAAGTATCAGTGAGGTATGTTTTCCCTCTGTTGCTTTAACAGACAAACAGTTAGATCAATACATACCCTAAACCACAGGGACCAGGCAGCATGTCTTGTTTTGGACTAATGTTCCTGTGCTTGACCATTTATCTCAGTCTCTGGTTTTTATGTTTGCAGGTTGCTCAAAGCTTAGCTTTAAGCACGATGCTCTTTTCCTTGATCCAAGTGCTTTGGCAGGTTTGTAGCTTATGTACGACGGACAGATAATATTGCATTTGCTATACTGATGCTCGTCTCTGGTGGTTGTGTAGGTGGCTTTTTGCGTATGGCATGTCTATTGTGTGTGCTTCAACATAAGAACTGATGAGTGGGTACGTATCTCATTAGCAAATATAATATATTAAGAAGCCACATTGTGGGGAATATCTTGTTGGACTCATATATACTGAGAACTATTTGATTACTTAAGGGCACATCAGCTAGTCTAGAATGAATCTACTATTATATGGATACATCCTTTATAAGATCAAGCTTATACTGACATGCCAGAGACTGGATGGTTGGGCTGGTGAAATATCACCAGTGTTCGCTAAATTAGAATGCCGTCGAATGTGTTACAGTCTTATGATGTGGGTTAGTTTACTATGTGTCTTTGTCTACTTGTGGATGAGTTGCTTTTTCACTTCTGCAGATGAATTGGAGAAGATATCCTGAGTTCCATGTCATTGTTCAGCCAGGTAACATAATTGAGCCTTCATTACTCTTTTTTTCACCAGTCTCCTCAGTCTACTTTTCTTCTCTCTGGATCCTTACATTTTGAGATTGATATATGTTTTATGAACAGGTCAATCCTTGTCAGAAAAGAGGTTTAGAAATCCATATCACAAGGGAATCTCATCCAACCTGAAGGAATTCTTGCAGATGTGAGATTCGGTTTCTTTGTTTGGTAAGTTGTTTAAGCACTTTTGACACACTTTGCCTTTAGGCTTAGCCTGCGATTTTTGTCGATTTTGGGATTACGATAGGGTTTTTGGCTCGGATACTTTGCTAATACCAACAATATGGCTCCTAGACGCTTCCTTTAATGTTTGAGCCAAATTTTTTTTGTTGAGCCATTTTGGAAAAAAAAACCGTGGATAATACACTTCGATTTTGGCTAATTTTGGCAAATTTTTTGAACGGAGCCAAATCTTCTCAAATTTGTACCATGGACAGTTTGGATGGCTTTGATGGATTAGAGTGCCGGTTTCTTTGTTTTGTAAGTTGCTTAAACACTTTTGACACACTTCGCCATTAGGCTTAACGTGCGATTTTTGTCAATTTTGGGATTATAATTGGGTTTTTGGCTCGAATATTTTGCTAATACCAATAATATGACTCCTAGACGCTTCCTTTAAAGTTTGAGCCAATTTTTGTTCCGAGCTATATTGGACAAATTACGAGGATTATCACTTCGGTTTTGGCTAATTTTGACCAACTTTTTAAACGGGGCCAAATGTTCTCAAACTAGTACCATGGACAGTGATGGAATGCCTTTGATGGATATGATTTTCGGTTTCTTTGTTTGGTAAGTTGTTTAAGTACTTTTGACACACCACTTCGCCTACAGGCTTAAGGTGCGATTTTTGTTGATTTTGGGATTACGATAGGGTTTTTGGCTCGGATATTTTGCTAATACCAACAATATGACTCCTAGAGGCTTCCTTTAATGTTTGAGCCAATCTTGTTTTTTGAGCCATTTTGGACAAAAAACGTGGATAATACACTTCGATTTTGGCTAATTTTGACCAATTTTTTGAACGAAGCCAAATGTTCTCAAATTTGTACCATGGACAGTGGTGGATGGCTTTGATGGATTAGAGTGCCGGTTTCTTTGTTTGGTAAGTTGTTTAGGCACTTTTGACACATCGCCTTTAGGCTTATCGTGCGATTTTTGTCGATTTTGGGATTACAATAGGGTTTTTGGCTCGGATAGTTTGCTTATACCAACAATATGACTCCTAGCCGCTTCCCTTAAAGGTTGAGCCAATTTTTGTTACGAGCTATGTTGGACAAAAAACGTGGATAATACATTTCGATTTTGGCTAATTTTCACCAACTTTTTGAACAGGGCCAAATGTTCTCAAACTAATACCATGGACAGTGATGGAATGCCTTTGATGGATATGAATTTTGGTTTCATTGTTTGGTAAGTTGTTTAAGCAATTTTGACACACTTCGCTTCTAGGCTTACCGTGCGATATTTTTCTGTTTTGGGATTACGATAGGGTTTTTTGCTCGGATTTTTGGTAATATCAACAATACGACTCCTAGAGGCTTTCTTTAATGTTTGAGACAATCTTGTTGTTTGGGCCATTTTGGACAAAATACGTGGATAATACCCTTAGATTTTGGCTAATTTTGACCAACTTTTTGAACGGAGCCAAATGTTCTCAAACTAGTACCATGGACAATGATGGAATATCTTGGATGGATATGAGTTTCGGTTTCTTTGTTTGGTATGTTGTTTAGCACTCTTCACAACCTTTGCCTTATGTAACGTGCGATTTTTGTCAATTTTGGTATTACGACAGGGTTTTTGGCTCGAATATTTTTCTAATACCAACAATATGGCTCCTAGACGCTTCCTTTAAAGTCCAAGCCAATTTTTGTTCCGAGCAATTTTTGAGAGAAAACGTGGATAATACACTTCAATTTTGGCTATTTTTGTCCAACTTATTGAACAGAGCCAAATGTTCTCATACTATTACCATGGACAGTGATGAAATGCTTTTGATGGATATGAGTTTCGGTTTCTTTGTTTGGTGAGTTATTTAAGCCCTTTTTTACACGGTTCACCTCTAGGCTTAGTGTGCGATTTTTATAGATTTTGGGATTAAGATAGGGTTTTTGTCTCGGCTATTTTGCTAATACCAACATTATGGCTCCTAGACGCTTCCTTTAAAGTTTGAGCCTTTTGGAGAAAAAACGTGTATAATACACTACAATTTTGGCTTATTTTGACCAAGTTTTTGAACGGAGTCAAATGTTCTCAAACTATGAGCTTGGACAGTGATGGATCTCTTCGATGGATATGAGTTTCGGTTTTTTTGTTTGGTAAGTTGTTTAAGCACTTTTGACACACTTCGCCTTTAGGCTTAGTGTGCGATTTTTTTCGATTTTGGAATTACGATAGGGTTGTTGGCTCGGATATTTTGCTAATAACAACAATATGGCTCCTAGACGCTTCCTTTAAAGTCCGAGTCAATTTTTGTTCCGAGCAATTTTGGAGAAAAAACGTGGCTAATACACTTCAATTTTGGCTAATTTTGATCAACTTATTGAACGTAACCAAGTGTTCGAAAACTATTACCATGGACAATGATTGAATGCCTTTGATGGATATGAGTTTCGGTTTCTTTGTTTGGTAAGTTGTTTAAGCACTTTTGACATAGTTCGTGTTTAGCCTTAGTGTGCGATTTTTGTCGATTTTGGCATTACGATAGGGTTTTTGGCTCGGATATTTCGCTGATACCAACAATATGACTCCTGCAGGCTTCCTTTAAAGTTTTAACCAATTTTGTTTTTTGAGCCTTTTTGGACAAAAAACGTGGATAATACACTTCGATTTTGGGTAATTTTTACCAATTTTTTGAACGGAGCCAAATCTTCTCAAATTTGTACCATGGATAGTGTTGGATGGCTTTGATGGATTAGAGTGCCGGTTTCTTTGTTTGGTACGTTGTTTAAGCACTTTTCACACATCGCCTTTAGGCAAAGCGTGCGAGTTTTGTCGATTTTGGGATTAAGATATGGTTTTTGACTCGGATATTTTGTTAATACCAACAATATGACTCCTAGACGCTTCCTTTAAAGTTTGAACCAATTTTTGTTTCGAGCTATTTTGGACAAAAAACGTGGATAATACACTTACGATTTTGGCTAATTTTCACCAACTTTATGAACGGGGCCAAATGTTCTCAAAATATTACCATTGACAGTGATGGAATGCCTTTGATGTATATGAGTTTTGGTTTCATTGTTTGGTAAGTTGTTTAAGCACGTTTGACACACTTCGCCTATAGGATTAGCGTGCGATTTTTATCGATTTTGGGATTACGATAGGGTTTTTGGCTCGGATATTTTTCTAATACCAACAATAAGACTCCTACTGGCTTCCTTTAATGTTTGAGACAATCTTGTTTCTTGAGCCATTTTGGACAAAATACGTGGATAATACACTTTGATTTTGGCTAATTTTGACCAACTTTTTGAACGGAGCCATATGTTCTCAAACTAGTACCATGGACGGTGATGGATTATCTTTGATGGATATGAGTTTCGGTTTCTTTGTTTGTTAAGTTGTTTTAGCACTTTTGACACACTTTGCCTTTAGGCTTAACGTGCGTTTTTTGTCGATTTTGGGATTACGACAAGGTTTTTAGCTTGAATATTTTGCTAATACCAACAATATAGCTCCTAGACACTTCCTTTAAAGTATGAGCCAATTTTTGTTCCGAACAATTTTGGAGAGAAAACGTGGACAACACTTCAATTTTGGCTATTTTTGTCCAACTTTTGAACAGAGCCAAATGTTCTCATACTATTACCATGGACAGTGATGAAATGCCTTTGATGGATATGAGTTTCGGTTTCTTTGTTTGGTAAGTTGTTTAAGCCCTTTTGACACAATTCGCGTCTAGGCTTAGTGTGCGATTTTTGTCGATTTTGGGATTACGATAGTGTTTTTGCCTCGGATATTTCGCTAATACCAACAACATGACTCCTTGAGGCTTCCTTTGAAGTTTAAGCCAATTTTGTTTTTTTTGAGCCTTTTTGCACAAAACGTGTATAATACTTTTTTATTTTGGCTCATTTTTATCAATTTTTTGAACAGAGCCAAATCTTCTAAAATTTCTACCATGGTTAGTGTTAGATGGCTTTGATGTATTCGAGTGCCGGTTTCTTTGTTTGGTAAGTTGTTTAGGCACTTTTGAGTTTTGACACATCGCGATTTTTGTCGATTTTGGGATTACAATAGGGTTTTTGGCTCGGATATTTAGCTAATACCAACAATATGACTCCTAGACGCTTCCTTCAAAGTTTAAGCCGATTTTGGTTCCGAGCTATGTTGGACAAAAAACGTGGATAATACACTTCGATTTTGGCTAATTTTCACCAACTTTTTGAACATGGCCAGATGATCTCAAACTAGTACCTTGGACAGTGGTGGAATGCCTTTGATGGATATGAGTTTTGGTTTCATTGTTTGGTAAGTTCTTTAAGCAATTTTGACACACTTCGCCTACAGGCTTAACGTGCGATTTTTGTCGATTTTTGGGATTACGATAGGGTTTTTGGCTCGGCTATTTTGCTAATACCAACAATATGGCTCCTAGACGCTTCCTTTAAAGTTTGAGCCAATTTTTGTTCCGAGCAATTTTAGAGAAAAACGTGGATAATACACTACAATTTTGGCTTATTTTGACCAACTTTTTTATCGTAGCCAAATGTTCTCAAACTATTACCATGGACAGTGATGGAATGCCTTTGATGGATATGAGTTTCGGTTTCTTTGTTTGGTAAGTTGTTTAAGCACTTTTGACATAGTTCGCCTTTAGTCTTAGTGTGCGATTTTTGTCGATTTTGGTAATACGATAGGGTTGTTGGCTCGGATATTTTGCTAATACCAAAAATATGGCTCCGAGACGCTTCCTTTATAGTCTGAGCCAATTTGTTTTTTTGAGCCATTTGGAAAAAGAAGGTATGATTATACACTTCGATTTTGGCTAATTTTGACCAATTTTTTTGAACGGAGCCACAGGTTCTCAAATTTGTAATATGGACAAACTTTGATGGCTTTGAAGGATATGAGTGCCAGTTTCTTTGTTTGGTAAGTTGTTTAAGAACTTTTGACACACTTCGTTTTTGGGCTTAGCGTTCGATTTTTGTCAATTTTGGGATTACGATAGTGTTTTTGGCTCGGATAGTTTTCTAATACAACCAATATGACTCCTAGAGGCTTCCTTTAATGTTCGAGCCAATTTTGTTTTTTTGAGTCATTTTAGACAAAAAACGTGGATAATATACTTCTATTTTGGCTAATTTTGACCAACTTTTTGAACGTAGCCAAATGTTCTCAAACAAGTACCTTGGACATTGATGTAATGTCTTTGATGGTTATGTGTTTCGGTTTCTTTGTTTGGTAAGTTGTTTAATCACTTTGACACACTTCGCCTTTACCCTTAACGTGCAATTTTTGTCGATTTTGGGATTACAATTGGTTTTTTTGCTCGGATATTTTGCTAATACCAACAATATGACTCCTAGACGCTACCTTTTAAGTTTGAGCCAATTTTTGTTCCTAGATGTTTTGGACAAAAATCGTGGATAATACACTTCGATTTTGGCAATTTTGGCCAACTTTTTAAACGGGGCCAAATGTTCTCAAAATAGTACCATGGACAGTGATGGAATGTCTTTGATGGATATGAGTTTCGGCTTTTCTTTTGGTAAGTTGTTTTAGCACTTTTGACACACTAACGTGCAATTTTTGTCGGTTTTGGGATTACGGCAGGGTTTGTGGTTCGAATATATTGCTAATACCAACAATATGGCTCCTAGACGCTTCGTTTAAAGTCTTAGCCAATTTTTGTTCCGAGCAATTTTGGAGAAAAAACGTGGCTAATACACTTCAATTGTGGCTAATTTTGACCAACTTTTTGAACGTAGCCAAATGTTGTTAAACTATTACCATGGACAGTGATGGAATGCCTTTGATGGATATGAGTTTCGGTTTCTTTGTTTGGTAAGTTGTTTAAGCACTTTTGACATAGTTCGCCTTTAGGCTTAGTGTGCGATTTTTGTCGATTTTGGCATTACGATAGGGTTTTTGGCTCGGATATTTCGCTGATACCAACAATATGACTCGTAGAGGCTTCCTTTAAAAATTTTAGCCAATTTTGTTTTTTGACCCTTTTTGGACAAAACGTGGATAATATACACTTCGATTTTGGCTAATTTTTACCAATTTTTTGAACGGAGCCAAATGTTCTCAAATTTGTTCCATGGACAGTGTTGGATGGCTTTTATGGATAAGAGTGCC
>JBBYHQ010316467.1:0-16370 GCA_038382645.1 Spergularia azorica | reverse complement strand
ACATTTGACGGAGGAATTAATGTTTGCTGCCAGCTGGAGAGGTGAGCTAAAGCATGATCCAGTATCACCCTAAGCTATAAGATCAACTTACATCATACTTCAATTTGTTTTTCCCTTTTTTTTTCCCTCTCTTTCCCACGTGAGAGTGGATGATTTAGATAAAAAAAAAATGACCAATAAAGGTGGTCTAAGGGCTTTTGTTCATCCACTTGATAACATTTTCCACTTGATAGATATTACTTCCGAGAGATGTTAGTAATAATATAAGACTGTCTCAATAGAATTTAGAAAATTGACAAGTTACCTTCCAAATAAGAGTTTTATCGTGCTATCTAGCTCGAATTTCGAAATCAAGAAACAACTATGACCGAAATGAAAGGGGGAAAAAACACACACACACGATGATGTTTACGAATCCGATTTCTTCTCAACTCGGCGTACAATACTTGCGGCCCAAGTAATAATCTACATGATCCAACCATGCCATAAAAGAAGGATTCAATACGGAGTTAATTGACGGGGTCAATGGTCTATTGTCATAAAAGTATACAAAGCTTTGGCCCCAAGTTCTGCGTTCTTGTGTCTAGGACCCCCACAACAAAACGAGTACCAAAATCGTGATTTGTTCAGCCTACCTAGAATCCTAGATGACCGTCGATTATTTAAGAATATATTTACCATCTTATAACCTCAATATATAACGAAACGTACACTTGACGAAAACCTAAATTTTATTCCCACCCAATTCAAGCAAAGACATTGTAATTTTGCTACAAGATTACCAAATCATCACCAACACGTACGAGATCAACATCATTCTCTTCCCATAATACCAATGGCATCCGCCGACGACTACTGTCGTATCGACATGAACATTCCGATGGAAATAATCACAGACATCCTAGTACGACTACCCGTAAAATCCCTATCACGATTCAAACGTGTCTCCAAAACATGGTACAACCTTATTAAAACTAACCCAAGATTTCTTAAAACACCATTACAATAATTCCCTTAAACCAACAACAATAATTCGTCCCTTATTCTTCCAATCACCCGCAAGGTCCTCCTAGGCGGCTACGAAACCATCGTCTCCAGCCTCTACCGCACCTACCTGGATTCGAACCAAACCGAACTCGAACTCACAAAACTTACATTACCCCCTTCTCTCCAACCAGCCTCCCATCATCGCAGTAGATATAGCAGTTCTATCGACGTTGTTGGTTCATGCAACGGGTTAATCCTGATTGTAAGTGGCTTGACCTACATCGTTGTATGTAACCCTGCTCTCGAGCAGAGGAATGCCTTCAATTTTTTACCGTTTTTAGCGTCTCTTCGATCTTACTATGATCATGACGAATCCAATAAAAGCTACAGAAAACACAATGGAGCTCGATTTAGGTATAAAGTTTTCGGATTCTGTCAATTGCGACTATAAGATTGTGTATTTATCTTCAGGGGGAGCCTTGGTTTACAGTTTGGTGGCGAAAGATAGCGGCCGCCACTCGTCGTGGAGGACCATCGACCTGCCCCTTAATATTCGAAACTTTGTTATTAATAACCATGGATACTATGACGACCAGACTAGGGTTTTGATGCATGTGCATGGTCAGGGCCGGCCCTGAGGGTAGGCCGAGGGTGCGACGGCCTAGGGCCTACGACCAAAAGGGGCCCATTTGATGAGCTATACAGTATTTATAATTATATAAATTAAGCAGCAACATTATATATTATGTAATGATATTCATAGCATACTGGTAGTGGATGTTACATTCTTGTGTATGGGCTTGGGTTCGATTCGTGTCACCCACACTTTTTTTTTTTCTTTTTTCAGTTTACTATCACCTCTTTGTTCATTTTTCTTTGGCTAATTACTAAAGGATTTCCTTTTTCTTTGGCTAATTATAAAGGATTTTCTTGTTTTTGTTCCTTTGTGTTTTTAATCACCATATTTCCTACTCTTTCAATTCATAACCAAGTTTTAGTCCTATATTGACACGCTAAAGAATCATGCAACTCACTATACTTAATATAAAAATAATAATTTCCATCGAAATACAAAAGCTATACATTTTAATGACTCTAACATAGTTGATTCCGCGATTTAATTTATTTAAAAGCGACTATATCCACACTCAAAAAAAAAAAAATTTCGCTCCCAATCCTAAGAAAATTACTACGAGAATTGCCGGAAGTTTGAGCATTTAGGGGCCCATAATAGTAGTTTCGCACTAGGGCCTCCAAAATGTCAGGAACGGCCCTGTGCATGGTCATGGTTACGTGGCGAACAATCACTTGCATTGGCAAGTCACTGTGTACGATTCAGAGGATTTCGGGCTCTCGAGGGAGGCGATCCTTAGTTTCGACCTGCACAATGAGGAGTGGGAAGAAGTGCCCGTGCCAGTGCCAGATGAACTGGCACGGGAACGGGCTAATAGAAGTTCAATTGACTAGGAGTTATGGACGGATGTCTATATTTGTTGATTTCGCAAGAATGTAGAATTATAAAGGGGAGGAATTTGAGAGTAAACCATGGAGAAGTTTACTAATAAAACTTGCTCAATAAACCTTCTCAATTAATCTCAATACAATAAGGCCTCTTATATAGGCAATACATTTATCAATTCTAAACCAACTAAACCTAATTAAGTGGCTAAACCACGTAATGTACACATAAACACACATTACTCCACTAAATTCAACCCACTAACAATTCACTCGGCATGCATATAACTAACTAACTTTATTTTTAATAATTAGGAAATTCATAAAACTAACTTTGACCAATATTTTTTGGATCATAAATCCAACAAAGAAGTCGTCAATGGTCCGTACCTTGATTTATGGATGATGAAGGAGTACGGTGTTAAGGAGTCGTGGAGTAGATTGTTTAAAGTGCCGAATGGAAGTGGGATTCCTCTGTGCTATCGGAATGGGAAGGATCGATTCGAGTACTTGTTGCCTGGAGAGAAACATGGCTTAGTTTAGTTTAATCCGAGAGATGATGATGAGATCAGGAGAGTCGAATTTCATGGATGTGAATTCTATGGGCAGCATTATCATTCTACTAGCAAGGCTAGAATGTGCTTAGAAAATTTCCTTCATCCTTTCATTCTACAAGTATGGTGGATTATTTACATTTCCATTGGATCCAAAGACTACTTATGGCAGGATTTTTAAGACACTAGGGTTAAAGATGTTGTTGCGATAGATTGTATCTTGAGAATGATAGAGGTTTACAGTGTAAATACCCAATAGTGTCTACAATCAGCAATAATTTTACTACACCATCAAAATTTTACTCACATAATTAATTTTACTACCTGAATTTTTCATTATAATTAGTTTTATTGCTCCAATTTCAATTTTACAACTACTAACTCAATTTTACATCATAGACAAATTAATTGTGTCTACATTGTAGACCTCTAGCAATTTGCCTTGAGAATTAATTAGGTATTTCATAGATATTTGTTTGATTAAGTTGATCTCAGATGTAATTTTAAAGTTAGCCGGGATGAATCAATAAGCACGAGTTAAGTATACCAATGGGGTATAAAGTTTCCACTTTTTTATCAAATGGGTATGAGACGTTTTTTTTTTTGTCAGATGGGGAATGAGATGGATGCCGTCAGTTAAGTGCTGACGTGGCATGAATAATAATAATAAAAAAATCATTACTTTACCAGGTTTACCTTCCCCGTTCCAATTTTTTCTCTCTCCTCTCATCCACCATCTATTCCAATTCTCTCTCTATCCTCCGACACAAACACTGCTTCAATTTTTATTTTTATTTCGCCACCACCACCAACGCCATTACTATGTCTTGTTCCAGAAATTATGCCCTCTCTTCCCTACCGACACCTAAAACCATCAATATATATATCAATCAGCAAATCAGGAAACGGTGGATTGTCACCACATCTGGATCAACAAGAGGCGGTGGTGGTGGAGAGCTTTCGCTGTTTCTAAGGGTGGCGGAGACAGTGGCTGCATGCAGTCGTTGTTGCCGGAGTAATTGAGTTGGGGCTTTGATCGCGAAGGGTATGATTAGCTTGATCGGCGATCCATGGCTGTGATTTGGGGAAGAATTGACGATTTGGGGGAAATTTGGGAGGAGGAAAAAACCTAGGGGAGAGAGTTGGGAAACATGCCTTGCCCTTCAAAGTTTTATTTGGGGAGTGATCAAACTCCGGCACTTTGGGTTTGGTCGAAGTTGTTCTTGATTTCTTTGATTTTTGTGATATGGTGATGGTGGTCTCGGAGATAGATGGAGAATGAGAGTGGAGTGAGCAGAGAAAAAAAAATAATAATAATGGTAAATTAACTTTTTTTTTTTTTTAATTATTCATGCCCCGTTTCATAAAAAAAAAAAAAACAACGTCCCATACCCCATTTGATAGAAAGGCCGAAACTTAATACCCCATTGGTATACTTAACTCCAATAAGCACTATAGCTACTAGCTTAAACATACTAATGAAATAAAACTAGTTTATTACCCGGGCTACGCCCGAAATAAACTCTATCATTTTACTTCTTTGTAAGTTTATTAATAAATTTTATCATTTATAAAATTTTCACTTTCTATATAAATGATGTGATTCCAGTTTAAATAAGCAATATAAAGAAAGTACAAAATAATAAGGTAGAGATGAAATCAATAGATAGTTAATATTGTTTTTTTATAATAAAAAAATATTGTGTTTTCTTTTATTATGGAAAACGTAACTTATATATCACCATGATGGATGGAATATCCATCTGGCCTCTTTACCATAAAAGACATTTTAAATAATTTTTAATTGAAAATTAAAGAGACATGCCACGTGGCATGTCAGATGGCCTAACAGCATGTTTGGTAGAGATAAATTGAACGGACGAAATGGAAGGAAGAGAAAGGAACGGAAAAGAAAAAAAGAGAAAGGAAGGGAACTACGGTTTCCTTTGTTTGGTTCACTTATTAAATTTTGGAGGAATTGGAAGGAAAGTGAGTGATTGTATATTTGTATGCTGTAAATTGGGTTTCCGTCCAATTCCGCCCTTTTTGGGAGGGAAAGGAAATGACAGTTTAATGAAGGATCATTTCCTTCTATTTCCTTTCCTTTCCTTCCACTTCCCATGTATTTTTATAAAACAAATGTAGGAAAGTTGTAAAAATTGTTTCCTTTCTTTTCCTTTCCGTCCATTTCCTCTTTACCAAACATGATGTAACTGAAACCGGTGAACATAGTCGTTGCCTCTAACACATCTTTTAATATATAGTATAAGATTACATATTTCAATCGAATCAGCAATTTTATTTAAGACTTGCCTAGGTTTTATGTTTTCGAGGAAAAAAAAATTCAATCAAATTGAGGAAATTGATTTTTAGTTTTTTTTTTCCCAGTTCACATCATCTGATCTGCCTAAGAAAATTGCAATCCTATCAAACAAAACCAATGTATTTAGATCCAGTGGAGTTGAAAATAAACTATATGTGGTAGAGTTTACCAAAAAAGGTAAGAATAAATATATCTGTTAATTTATTTTTGCTTTTGATATCCTCTTTATTTTGTCTTATTAACCGTTTTGGTAAAACTCTACCAACTCTACAACATATGAACTCCATGGGATCCTCATCCAAAACCAATTATATAGGCGATTGTTTTTCTTTATAATTACTACAGTTCGATTTATTCCCTAAAATAACAGCTCTTTGTAGAATGCTTGTGCCTCAAGTAGAAATCTACATATATACAAGATCACACCATACCAAAAAAAGAAGGATCGTCCAAACATTCAATATTACTTTGTCAAAGATATAACGCATAAAAACCTTGGACTCCAAGTTTAGCTTTCTTGTGTTTAATCATCATCACCAGCACCACCAAGATCAACAACTTTCTCCTCCTTTATCAAAGACCAATTCAATGGCGCATCCTCGTACGACTACCCGTAAAACCCTTGTGTCTCGATTCAAGTGTGTCTCCAAAACATGGTACAACCTTATTCATAGCCAAGATTTCTTAAAACTCCATTTCAATAAATCCCTTAATATAAAACCCAACAACAACAATAACAATTCTTCCCTAATCCTTCCAATTAGTCACACCGTCCTCGTAAACGGCTCACGGGCCATCATCCCGGCCCTCTACCGTGCCTACCTCAACTCGAACCAAACCCGACTCGAAATCACAAAACTCACATTGCCTCCTTCCCTCCAACCACCACCCCAAATCAGCAGACGCTGCAGAAACAACATTCACCACTTCAACTCAAGCGTTAACCTCAAAGCTACCGTTGGTAAAATCGATGTCGTTGGCTCATGCAACGGTTTAATCCTGATGGTAAGCGGCTCGAGCCACATCGCTGTATGTAACCCGTCTATCGATCCAGGCAGTGCCTTCAAATTCCTACCATCTTTAACATACGTCACTGGTAATGCTTATAATTACTCTGATTCTGATTACTACAGTCGATATTACACGTTAGACTATGAACTTCGACCTTATTATAGTCGTAACGTGTATCGTACGTTTACGGATAAAGTTTTCGGGTTCGGGTATGATTCCATTGGGTATGGGTACAAGATTATGTATTTATCGCCTAAGAAAGCCTTGATTTACAGTATGGCGGCACGAGATGCTGGCCGCCACTCGTCGTGGAGGACCATTGACCTGCCCGATTTTATTTTAAACGGTGTGGAGCAACATCGACCGGAAGAGATCGACTAGGGTTTTAATGAGAGTGCATGGTCATGGTTTCGTGGCGAACAATTACTTGCATTGGCATATTACCGAGTACGGTCCTGAGATATTCGGGTACTCGAGGGATGCCATCCTTAGTTTCGACCTTCACAATGAAGAGTGGGGAGAAGTGCCCGTGCCAGATGAACTGGCACGGGCTAATAAAAAGTGTTATCGGAAGGATCGATTCGAGTTCTTGTTGCCGGGATTGCAACATGGCTTAGGTTGGTTCAATCCAAGAGATAATAAGATCAGGAGAGTTGAGTTTCATGGATGTGAATTCAGTGGGGAGAATTATTATTCCAACAGGGTTAGAGTGTGTTTAGAAAGTTTCGTTCGATCATATCAAGCATGCATTTCAGTGTGTTGATTACTAATTTGTTTGTGCTGATCGAAAATGTGCTTTATCGGAGCAATTTCGATCTTTATTATTTCGCCATAGTCTATCTTTGTCGCTCATCGCTCCTCTCGTGGATTCATGCGGTGTAGATAAATTAAAAAATGACTCTATAATGCTTTTGACCATATACAATAATACAAATGCATGTCATATTATTGTCATGCATGTACCCTAACTAAAAGGACTATGCAACGCTTTTGACGATTTACAATATATGTACAATACAAATGCATGTCATATTATTGTCATGTACCCTAACAGTGTACAGATTTTGGCACATACTAGTAGATATGAACTGCTATCAATCATACATATGAAGAACTACTATCAATCAACTATCAGTATTTAATTTCTTAACAAATGGCAAGATTTAAATAATAATCGGATCCTGAGAAAGAACTCATTTACCAGCTAGCGTGCATTTCTAGCTAGTTGGTGCCTCAAATACTATGAAGATATCAGTGAATTTTTACTAGATTGCCCTTCCCGACATATTACTGAATTCAGTTATAGGAAAGCTGAGCTGGCATATTCTGTTACTAGCTTAACCTACTATATTAGTTGATTAGATTGTACTTTCATTCGGATGGATTTTTTAGCCACTAAAGTAATTAGGGTGGGATCTAAAAAACAACAAAGTTGTATTTGGTATTTATAAAACACCAAAGTTGAAAAACTTGTTTTAAAAACACACTTTGAACTATTTAGGTATTTATTAAACACCAAAACTAATAAAAAAAAAAAGAATTTAATAAAATTATGTTACAATAGGTAAAGATATAAATCAAGTTCATTGATCTAAAAAAAAATCACATAATTGAGCAAGTGTTGAAAAAAAAAATCTACGAACATGATTGTACGGCATTGTAAAGTTCAAAATAAAACTTGTTTAGAAGTGTCAAAATCCTTGCGCTCCCGCTCCATCAGGTCCAAGACGACTCTTATTTAAATTTCCCTAATCCTAGGTTCTGATTGTGAAGTTTGTTGGATATGATTTGCGTCATGCCTTCGTAGAAAAAATCAATGATGAGAATTGGAGATCGAAGAAGATGAAAAAGCAACTACTTAACCCTAGAGGAGGGAAGAACGTCTATCAGTTGATGATGACTAGTTCGTTTTTCTTTCTTAAAGCATAAATATAATTTAAGGGATAAAATTAACCTAGTATTTTTCTTTTATTTGTTTGGGTGTTCAATAAATACCCAAATAATTTAAAGTGTGTTATATAAACAAGTTTATCAACTTTGGTATTTTATAAATCTCAATTACGACTTTGGTGTTTTTTAAATTCCACCCCCCTTATTTTGATGGCTAAAAAATACTTTTTTGCTCATTTTCCTTCAATCTTCTTTGGCAGCCTTCGGAAATCTTCTTTTGCATCATCCAAAAGATGATAATCATGATTTTACTCGCAAAAGTGTGCTTTGGCGGCCTTCGGAGATCTCTAGAAAACACTACTCCCTCTGTCCCAGCTCAAACGCCCCATATTTCATTTTGGAACGTCCTATCTCAAACACCCCATCTATTTTGGGACATATTTTTCTCTCTTACTTTTATTAAATTATTAAATCCTCTTTCACATTATCTGTAATACCCCGTATTTTTGAGGTATCAGAATTATATTACTTTCGTTAATAGACTTGCTTTGCACACACACAAAAAAAAAAAAAAAAAAAAAAAAAACTTTTTTTATCATTTATTGCTAATTACCCCCTTAACATTTTCCAAAAAAAAAAAACCTTTTCTACGTAACATCAGCCTCCTCATCATCATAATCACCATCATCAATGTTCATCTCTGAAAATCGCCGCTAGCTTCTAGCCTTCGCCGTCTCCAATCTCTGGCTCCGTTTTTGACGAAACCACCACCGTTATTCTTCTTGTTCTCTCCTCTACACAACGGTATAAGTTTCCACCTATATGTTTAAAGTCTTGCCGTTGTCGAAATCCTGTTTTGCGTTATTACTCTCGATTTCTCAAAGATTCATGATCTTAATTATTGTACGTTAGATCTTACCCGATTTTGTGAATTTTATGATTTGTATTGCTGAATTTTTGGGTAATTTAAATTGGCTAGGTTAGTTATGGCAGTCGTGGGAGTTGTCATGGTTGTCTTTATGTTGGTGCCGTCGTAAGGGGGGTGTTGTTGTGGCGAAATCAAAGGACTTTACAAGATGAATTCCTAGACCTTAACAACATGAAAAACGTTGGGCTAGTGGAGGTCAACTAATGAAGGAATTTGTGGAATTTTGGCTATGGTTTTCATGGTTCTTACAACATTACAGTGGACTCTTTTCATGCTTGCTTTATACAGTAGTTTATTTGGTTATTTGATTGTAGATGATGTGTTTCGAGGCGTTTAATTTGATGAACAAGGATGGGTTAAAGTTAAGCTTTAAGCATGACGTGTTGGGCATGTAAAAATGGAGTTAGGGAGGTGATAATTAAAGGAATAATGGTAAAGTTGATCATGGTGATTACATGTTGTCTAAGGGGGGCTATGTCGAGAGTTTAAGACTATATTTAGGTCAGGTCATAGAATGTAAAAGTGAAGGTCGATTAATCTAATGTTATAATCGTGCCCAATTATGAGTTTCGGTAATATCGGTATAAGGGGGATTGTGTTGGTCTATTATTTTAATGGTTTAAGTTCATAAAGATGAACTTTAGGGGCTGTTTTGAGTGAAAATATATATTACAATGAGGAGTAAGTGATTAAGGATCTTTTAAGGTGTCATTGTACTTGTAATTTAACCGAGAAAGGAGAAGCGGAGTTATAGAGCACTCTTTTATTTTTGTATCACTCCATAATAGCTAAGAAATGCATACAACATACTTATCATACATTGTAGGTGCATGAACTAATTAGTATATTTTGCATACTTATGTAGAGTCTGAGTTCGTAGAAGAACAGTTTTAGTACTTGTTGAGCTATTGTGAGACTTACTGCTAAACAAGGTAAGAAGAATTACTTATCTCCTTCAAAAGGAACTTTTAAGTGCGTTTTAAAGTTAAGAAGTATTATATAAATTGTTTTATTATAAGGTAATTTGCGATTTCGAAAGGTATTCCAAGCTATGTGTAAGGTTTAAATGCAAAGGTTTACCAGCTTTACTAATTCATACAAGTATTATTTCTTAAAGGTTTTTATATATGTTGTTAACTCTGGTAAGGGAGTTAACTTGAGTACAGGGTGACCGTAATGGTCTAAGTATATCGTGCACAAAGAATAGATAGGGTGGATTGATCCTCCACCTTGAGCCTTTATATCCTCCCCTTGGGAACAGAGCCCTAGGGGGATGCATGCATTCGGGGATTATTGGTTGAAGGAAGTCGGCCCTGGTACTGAAGGAAAAAAAGGAACAAAGGAGAAGGATTTTTGTTGTATCATCTTATTATGTTTTCGTATACTAATTAAATGCTAATGGTTCCAATATTTTAAAATTACTCAGAGTTTTCCACCATGCTATGTGTCTAGGAAAAATATATATTTTCTTTAAAAACTGTTTTCTAGATAAGTTGCTTCTTACTCAACCCGTTTGGTTGACGGTTTCTACGTTTTCTTAGCCTTGCAGGTTAGCTGTTGAAGTCTCACAAGTTGGTTAAGGGATCAGAGTGACGCTCATCCATTAGGCTAAATAAAGATCAACTGAGTCTCGCATTTTGCTTTCACACTTTATTTTGAGTAAAGGATTGTAATGGTTAGGTTTTGGTTGTAATGGTTTTATATTTTGGTTTTTGAGTTCAATAGACCATTAGTATTGTTCACTTGCCTTAACGATTGATCTAAGAGGTCAATCGTGGCGGTAAAACTCCCAATTGTCTTTATTTTTAAATCAAACTTATTTTCTAAAATCTCAGGAAAATGGGGGGTTACAGAGAGAGTATATTTCAGGGGTACCATGATCCGATAGTAGTTTGAAAAGAGGGGATACCAGTCACACCAAATGCATTTTGACATAACTGAGACGAATCACATAAATTTGCAGAAACATAAAGATAACATAATATAGTGTCGACGAATTTATTTTAGGAAACTTGATAATTCTAAAAACAATAGTTATAGTAAATCAGTTATAGTAGGAACAAATAATTCACATGATACCCTTGTACTTTTTGGGCAATTGTTATATCATGGTCTCCGGATCACAAGTAGGACCGCATTCTGGAGGGCACATGCGTCATTTTGCTAATAAAAAAATATAATTCTTTCGTTCCTACCCTCCCACAGTCGCTCATCTTCCCATTTCTTATTTACCATTATTTCTCTCTCCTCTATTGTACCTTCTCTCTCTTCCTTGGCACCACGCGGCCACCGTGCCACCACTACTCGCTGGTGCCCGCCTTCCCACTGCCGCCGCACCATGGAAAATTTGAATTTTAAAGGTATGAATCTTAATTTTACTAAACCTGTTTGATGAAGAGATATATATAACAACCCTATCTACCGTCCGTCGCAACACAACCCCATAAGATGGGAAGTCACCCCTTAGGCCCATGTATCCTCTCTAGGCTCTAAAAGGTGAAGGCCTTGTTGATAGTATGATGGTAGGAATATATTATAAACTGATTATATGAGCCTTAGTTTCCCAATGTGGGACAAACCAACTCCATAAACCACTTTCCATATTCCGTAGTGTTACAATATAGATCCATAAGAATTGTTGTAAGATCCATGGATTGTTGTGGTAAAATCCATGGATCGTAGGGGTAAATTCTATGGATAGTTTGCCCTTTTAGGGTTTGCACACGGTACCCCAACACCCAAGGTTTCCGCATACGGTACCCTTGTACTTTCATTTCTGACCGCCCGCCCAAACTCGGAAAAAAAAAAATCTACCTACCGTCATAACACCGTTAGAGTACTTACTCCTTCCTACCCAAAGAGTTCTCCCCCTTTTGTTTGACTGTTTTGATGGGTCATGGTGGGAGCTATTATTAAACCAGAGAAATTATTTATTTGTTGTAAAAAGATTCCATTTTTTTCTTCTGCAATGCATTCTACCAACTCCACTAAATTTTAAAGCAATGGGACATTTCATTTGGTCTAAAAGTATTAACCAACATGTCTAGTAAAAAAGGGGGTGAACCACAATCTAGCTTTTTATAATAGAGAATATAGTAATTATAATAAAATAATATTATAGTTTACTAGAGAGTAATATTGTTTAGATATAGATATTATATTTACAACCTTAATTCTTTTTCGAATCAATCTATCTCTGATTTGAACCACAATTTAAAATTAACTAGCTTTTGTTCCCGTGAACTCATGGGTTTTTTTTTTTTTTTTTTTTTTTTGCTTCTTTTTAAACGAAAAATGTAGACATTACCTTTATGACTAAAAGTTAGTAAAGAGGTTAGAAAGATCACGGTGGTGGATATAATAATCAGTATAGGTAGTAACACTCTATAACATATTTCATAAGTAAATCATTTGTATCAATAATTAACCTATATATTACTCCTTCCACAATGCCTAGCTAAAGTGCTCAACTGAACAACTCTAAATTTATGTGTGAAGTGTTTTTTTCGTTTCTTTTAGCAAAATCAAATAAAAAAAATAAAGGTAAATATACTACTTTGAAGCAACATGCATGTAACTCAAATTTTTAACAAACTAAAAGTTAAGAGAAACCATTTAATTTTCTTTTTGTAATAAAAAAACCTTTGAACTTACCTTATAATTTAATATATAAAGTCTCATGTTATAAGAAGATTGAAAGTCTGCATATGAATATGATAATGGATGTCTTTTCATACAATACATGTTTGCTTATCCTAAAGATGACCCTCAGACGACATATAACGTGAAAATTTATACTCGACAACAATAACAACGCGACACATAATTGTTGTTTTATTACCAACGTCTTAAGCAGATTTTGATATGACCATATTCTATTCAAAGAGATGTGTCAAATCATTTTTCAGTGATTCTTGCTAAATGAATTTGTAATAATTGATGTTTTTGTGTGTCCTTACAATATTGAAAGCTGAAAACTAAAAAGATTCAAAGAAAAATATACTCACCAATTACAAAATTGTAGACACCAAATATTGTCTCCCCCTTTTTATTTCATTTTTATTAATCTATTTCTATTTTACTTTATTCATTTCTATTCGCCCATTTCTATTCGTTTATTTGTAAATAAAGCGATTTCTCAACAATTTCAATTTTGCCATTTTTTCTATATAAATTTCGAAAATTGTGTAAATAATATTAATAATATTGATTTTCATTGTTTTTAATTCCAAGTTCGTTTATTCTTCACCTTGTTTCACCCGGTTTTCATTTTTGCGCAAACCAAGGCAAAATTGCTCGAAACGAGTATAACCCGACTTTATTTTCCTAACTACTAAACCACCTAGGCAATGAGCTCACCTCATGATCTCATCCTTGTGTCATGAACATTTACACTAACAACATTGTAAAAATATGCTAACTATTTCTATTTTCCTTTTAATTTTTGCTTGATGACTCATTATTCTTCCCCAACCAAAACAAGAGTTAAATGACAAATTTTTTGAGGCTTTGTAAGGCCTTGGACGTGCCCTTGGTGAGCAAGGGAGCTATGGGTGGCTCTTGTATTTTATCACATTTTAGTTGCATTAATTTACATTAAATTGTAGATATTTTTTGTTAATTGATGACTCACCTCTAACATCTCACCACACTAACCCTCTCATCCTCACAACAATAAGAAGCAACAAACAAAGAAAAAAGAGAGAGGGAAGAGCCTTAGAGGCAGCCATCCAACACAAGAGAAGAGCAAGAACATTTGTTCTTACACATTCAATTCATCTACTTCATTTCATTCTTTCATTTATTTCTCCACCATAAATACTAATCTTTTCTAATAAATGTGTAGTATTAGGATCACTTTAGCTCATAGAAATAATTAAATCAACCAACTTCACTTAGATTAAAATTTGGTTTAGGTGACTTAGTACCTTGTCTTGGAGGATCATCAATATTGGTCATCAAACGTAGTCTTTCTCTTCCCTTGTCTTTTTATATTCTTGCATTTCAATTTTTTTCTCTCCAATACATTACTAACACTTTGATTTGTCTAGCCTTGGTTGGTAATGGGTTTAGTGTGGTTTATTGAGCCACACCAAAATCCATAAGCCAACTTTTAGGGTCTTACGGGGGCCGTTCCCTTTATTGAGGGGAACACTAGATTTCGAGAGAGTATAAGGAGTGGAGCGATTTGTATTTTTTGATGTTTTAATGCCTTGCTACATTCATGAGTGAAATTTATATTTTTGCAAGTTTTTATCAATTTTTTCCATGTACAAAACGGCCCAAAAGTCAAATCCGGATTTTCGCCTAGTTTTAACCGTTTTTGAGTTCGATTTGTAAATTATGTATTAAAATGATTTTTTTGCTTAAAATCTTGATCTTTCGACAAAACCCTCTTTGGGGTCTTATAAACCTCTCTGAAAATTTTAGGATCTAGAATCATGATATAAAATTTATGACGATTGTTTTGGCAAAACTGCTCAATCTTGTTTATGGATCCGACCAATTAATTTCAACGCGTTTTTAAGCACTGAAAACGACCGTTTATGGGAAAGTATCCTGCATGAAAGTTGAAGATAATATTGCCATGTTTCCAGAATGATAAGGCACAAAAATTATTCATGTCTCTATCAATAGCTATGAGTTTTTGAAAATAGACACTGTTTTGCTCAGAAATCCGATTTTTAACCTTAAATTTTTTTTGCGAGTAAATGAACTCTTGGGATCATGAAAAAATTCATGAGTGGTTCCAAGATGTTCATAAACCCACCCTCAACCCAGAAAGATTTTAAAATTTCATTTGATCTTCCAAACCATTCAATTTCCACCAACTTTCTGTTTTTTGGGGTAAAAAATGACAAGTTTCTTCCCTAAATTAATTGATTTGATTAATCAAATGATTAGACTTAATAGAGAGTTTAAGTAATCCACCTCTTTGATATATCAAAATGTTAAAAACAATTTAGACTTAATTAGGAGTCTATTTAATCCAATTTATAAATAATTAGGCTTTATGGGGAATCTAGCTAATTAATCAACAACCATTTGTTTGATGACTTTAAACACTTAGAATGGAATCTAAGTCAACCTAAGTCAAGTCAATCGAAGTCAAGTCAACCAAAGTCAAGTCAACCTAAGTCAAGTCAATCGAAGTCAAGTCAAACAAATCTACCCAAGTCTACCAATGTCAACCAATGTCTACCCAAGTTTACTAATGCCAACCCAAGTCAACCCGACTCTACCTAAAATCGATTAAAGTCAACTTTGCAAATAGGTGCAAGTCAAGCCGAGTCGATTAAAGTCAATAAGGACTAAAATTGACCCCCTTTGTAAATAATTTAATTGATAAAGTCAAAAACCCCTAAAAATATTTTCTTAATTATTTCCAAACGTCATTTTCTTAGTTTTTTCTAATTAAAGTGGTTTTCTCCATTTTGCCCAACGTTTTAAGAATTTCCATTCTATTTTCAAACCTTTTTGTACATGGAAGTAAATAAACTTTTCTTGATGTGTTTTGCATGTAAATTTATTTTTTTCCCGTTCTTTGTATGGACTTTGGACGGGGCCCTACCCCAACACTAGGCAAGGATTGCCAATTCGCTAATGCGCGATCATGAGGTCGATCTATAGTCACCTCTACCAACTATTCCACCAACGCCCCAATGGAACACTTCTTGATCGAACATAACTGAATAGACAATTTATTCTCCTTATATTGTTGTAGGGCCTACACGGGCAGCTCTAACAATACGGCCAATTCCACCGAGCCCCAAACACCTAACCCAATCCATTTTCATGAAATCTCCCCGCGAGAGTCAATTCAACCATAGTTAAACTATTGAGAGGTCTAATCCTTAAACTCGCATTAGAGAGGTCGAGTCATCCACATAAAGACCTCATTTAGGAGGCATGCCTGGTACAGGAGGCATGGTGATCAATGGAGATCGCCGTCTCGCCGAGAGACACATAGATGCAAGCGGAATATACCTTGTTCTATTCTACCGTGGATCGACTTGACTCTAATGTGAGTCATCAATAAAGTCTCTCAATAGCACGACTTTGATTAAAATGATTTTCTACCACTTCCAAGCGAAATAAAACCCACCTCTACCTTCCACATGGGTGATATCCCCAGTGGAATGAACCCGATCATTTCCCCAGTGGAATGATATCTACCCTGTGGATCCATCCACCTACCCTTGCGGATATTAGCCGCTAC
>JBBYHQ010316456.1:0-16371 GCA_038382645.1 Spergularia azorica | reverse complement strand
TCTAATTGATGGGTGGTAGCCCCTAGATTGAGATTTAGACTCTAGGGTTTTTTTAGAGAGAGGGAGAGGAAGAGAGAAGCGGCAGAGTTTGATTAGGTATAATAATATTATTACTTATTATACTGGTAGTTTTCAGTTTGTTCAAATAAACACATACAAGTATTTGGTAAAAAAATTTGAGTAAAATGATTTAGACTATGAATACAATGCGTGAAACGAAGATTGCATGTGTGTGTAAACAATAAACAAAGTCCGATCAAATCTGATACTTGCAGCATTACATCGACAACCCATGTAGTAAAAACAAAATTACAATGGTGATGGGTGTACTTTATACTTAAAAACATCGAGCATATGCGTAATTTACTTTGTATTACATCAACAACCTTTGTAATGTGTATAATATACATCTTCTTCAGTTGTAATTTTTCAAGGAAACGAAAACGATTAACGTGATGGATCATACTAAATCTAATCTCAACGTACATCTAAAGTTCATACCCAAAATCACTCTAAACTTGCCCGGCTCATTAAAAAAACTAAGGAATTACACAAACTCATCAATTGTCTAAGCACAACTGGAATCTTTGGGCAAAAGAACCAAATTGGTAACGAAAAAAAAAGTAGAGTGTTTGAGATAGATTGGTAAAATAAAAATATATATTCTTTATTTAGAGACAATTTCGTAAATAAAATTAAGTTTGAATACCATTTTGGTAATAAAATTATGTTTTGGTGGCACATTGACTAATACTTCTTCTTTATGATATAATCTAATACTATATATTAAAACCTGAAACCAAGTCTTTCCTAGATTAACACTTGGCATACATTAATTGGATAGAACATAAAAATAGTATTAAATACAATTATTGGTTGAGATATGGTAATAAATTATCATTGAGTAATATAGTATTAGCAAATTTATGGAAAATAATCATTATGGTAATTTATTAGAACAAAGATAAGCCAACGTTTTTTGGCGTGGCACGGGCATGCAAACTAGTAACTTAAGAAACATAGTCTTATTATCACAATAATTTTCGTAGTGTAAATATTCTACTTTTCTAATTAGACGTGAATTTGTAAGGCAATAACTTTTTATTATTAGATAAACATAAGACTTATTATTACCATAATTAATTTTCGTTGTGTATTAATATTGTAGTTTTGTAGTTAGATGCAAATTTGTACACTATCATCATGATTATAAGTAACTATGGGGAGGATTAAAACCTGAAACCAAGTCTTTCCTAAGAGGACACTTGGCATACATTAATTGGATAGGACATAAAAATAGCAGTAATTACAATTATCAGTTAGGATATGGTAATAAATTATCATACATTAATTGGATAGAACATAAAAATAGTATTAAATACAATTATCGGTTAGGATATGGTAATAAACTATTTTTTTTTTTTGATGAAAAGTAAGCTTTGTGGAAAAAAGATAATTTGTGGAAAATAATCATTATGGTAATTTATTAGAACAAAGATAAGGCAACATTTTTTTTATAAAACGAGTATAAACAATATAAATATATAGCCCGGGCGTGGCACGGGCATGCAAACTAGTTTATTATAAACCTGTAAATTTACATGATCTTCTACACCAAATATATGGAGAATGATCTAAACATTTTTCTTAATTTTTTTTTCCAATTAATTCACAATTATAAGTTACCATAAACAGGAAAACTATGCCAAAGAATATTATT
Organism: Spergularia azorica; assembly: GCA_038382645.1. Taxonomy (NCBI): domain Eukaryota; kingdom Viridiplantae; phylum Streptophyta; class Magnoliopsida; order Caryophyllales; family Caryophyllaceae; genus Spergularia; species Spergularia azorica. The sequence goes on along the minus strand of JBBYHQ010316456.1, from coordinate 14,651 downwards.
GTCCCAATTTATCATCGATTTATCCTCACTCGGAACTATGTTTACTCCGTATTATCAACCAACTTGTCTCAAATGAAAAAAAAAACATCACATTGTCTTTCTTTCTCTACTTTGTTTTTTTTTTTTTTTACCTATATGATTGTTTGCCTCGAAATTTCAAACTTACCCGCGGTTGATTTTCTGTGAGAATTGATGTTCAATTTGGCTTTAAACAGAACATGTACGAACCATCTACGATCAGGTTAATTTGCTATTGGATGATAACTATTTATTCGCAACGGCCGACAAGTTATAAACAACCAATAACAAATCTTTTTTTTTTTTTTAGTGTGGCTAGATGTTTCGTGTTTATTCTGTGTAGGCCCAAGCTTCAACTTCAATTCTCATAGAGAATCAACGGTATAAAACTTCAAGTTATGTGGCTAGAGAATTGATAAGTTGGTGCAAATAATGTCTAACGAAGTGAAGTCCATATCTACCTTGCAAACGTATCACTATAGTAACTCAAATCAAGTAACCAATTTTAAATGTTAATCTCGATTTACAAGCAAATCAATCTTAGATGCATTAAAATATCGGTTTTTCTAACGTGTGCCCAATGGGCACATGTTAAGACTTCATTTATTTCCATAATTAAGTGATATTCTCACTTGAAAAAACAAAATGTGGAATCTAATTGATTGATTCAAGAGAATATCACTCAATTAAGGAAATAAATCAAGTCTTATCATGTGCCCTATGGGCACACGTTAGAAAAACCGTTGAAATATTTGCTTTGTAAGACTATAAATGTTTTGATGAAGCGGTTCACATCAAAATATATACGACAGACTATGATATTATTAAACGGATTATAAATTTACTACTTGAAACAAAATTTCTATCAACAACTAGCAACAATTTAAGCTCAAATTGGATGTGTTTAACGCAGACACGTTTGCCTTTCATGTAACTTGTACAATATTACATCAACCATTGATGTAGCCGGTGCAATAATACATTAGCCACCGATGTTTTTTTTGTCAAAAAACATCGAATCTTTGTATATTTTTCTAGCTACCAATTACATCCAGTTGAGAAAGTTTCGTGAATACATACATCTATACATGATGTTGTGTGTTCATTCTAAGAACAATGAATATTTTTTTGTGGTTGCATAGTTTTCAACGACCATGAATTACCCAATTTCCCTTCTTGAAGCAAAATACACCTTAATTATTAACTCTTTAGAAATTAATTTGAGCAAGGAAGAGTTCATTAGATCCAGAAAATATGTGAGAAATGAAACACTAAATTAGATCTCTCAACTTGAACTGAAACTCTACTACAAAACCCAGAACTATGCAATAAATTTGCAAAGTCATACTCTTGCACAAAATTAGAGTATAAATCAAACAAACCCAAAGTTAATAACTATGAAATGAATCTAAACCTAGAACAATAATAACCCCCAAACCCAAAAAATTTCCTTTCAATCTAAATCTACTCACTTGATTTGAGTTTCACTTCGATAGATAAAAAAATTTCAACTCTGATGAGTTCGCCGGAGACCAACATGATCGACTTCGAAGACTGAAGACTTTGAAGGCAGTCGGAGTTCAAAAAATGGTCACCGGAGTAACTGAGAACAAGTACTAGAGAATAAAAAGAGGGGCTGGATAAGGAGAGGAGGAGAGAGAAAGAGGGGGGATGGCTGTGATTCAGTGAACAGTGATGGCAAGACAAGTGTGGTAGAGAGATTTTATTGAGGGACAGATATGGAAATCCCAAATGTAGTGCACCCTTTTATGGTGTAAAAAGCAATTATTTAAAATTTATCGTTTTTCACCTACCTTCCTTTCTTCTCTCTCTTCCCTACCGCCAGCGACACACCCAACTACCGCCGCCCACCCCAACTGCCGCCGATTGAGCATGCACCTCCGTTGAGGCCTCGACCTTCCACGCAGGAGACTAGAAAGCGGTACAAATTCCAGATCTGAATATTAAAGAAGATGAAGATGACAAATATGAAGAAAATGTTGTATGAGAGAAGAGAGAGAAGGTGATAATGGTTTTTTTTTAGTGTGTGAGTGAGAACTTTGTTGAAGGATCCCGCTATACGGTTAAGATTTGGGCTGACGATCCGGTGCGAGGAGACCGGCATGGATGGGTGTCGGAGTTGGGTGGGAAGGAGGAAGGAGAGAGGAAATGTGAAAAGGGCGAGCACAGAGATTTCATTTTAGAATGTATGGTCCACATTTTTTAGTTTTTTTTTACATGCATACGGTCTACATTTTGCTTTTTCTTTTTGAAATGGTGGTCTACATTTTTTGTTGTTTTGGGTATATAATGGTACATTAGTACATTACTTTATATTATCCCATTTCCCCAGCGATTAAATTTGTAGTCAATATACACTAAGTGCAAAATTAACGCATAAAGGTAATCAAGACCGAAAATGTCATAGTTTACCCATTAAAACTCATGTTTAATACACTTAAGTACATAACTAATAGATTTCAAAAAAAAAAAAAGTACATAACTAATACTCTAAAATACATAATTGATATGCTAAAATACGTAACGTACTTCATCGTATAAACTACGTCTTGAATTGTGTAACTAACGTACTTAAGCGTACTATCTATGTACTTTAGCGTATTGATTATGTACTTTAACGTGAAAATCACGTACTTTAGCATACTATCTATGTACTTTAACGTGAAAATCACGTACTCTATCTATGTACTTTAACGTGGAAATCACGTACTTTAGCGTATTGATTATGTACTTTAGCGTGTAAATCACGTACTTTAGCGTATTGATTATGTACTTTAACGTGAAAATCATGTTCTTTAGCGTATTGATTATGTACTTTAACGTGAAAATCATGTACTTTAACATTGAGTGCTCTAAATCATGTACTTAAAGTAAAAAAAATCATGAGTTAATCATTGAGTGATCCAATGTGTACTTTAACGTTAAAACTATGTAATTTAAATTCAAAATTATGTACTTTAACATTGAGTGATCCAATATATACTTGAACTTTAAAATTAATTTACATTAGTGTATTACTTATTTAATTTACATTATCAGTTATGTACTTTAGAGTAAGTATGATGTACTTTAGGGTATGCCTTATGTACTTTAGCTTATCATTTGTGGGATTTGACAATGTGACATCTAAACTATGTATTGTAATGTACTACTCCGTATTAATTATGTATTTTGTTAGCTCCAAAAAAAAATGTATCATTTTAAAAAAATCACTTTACAAAACCAACTAATCTACAAATCACACGCCAATTCCAATTGCTTTTCTTTTTTGCCATTTGCATTTTCACACTATGACTATCTCTCTCTTAAAAAAAGACCAAATCACCCATTTCCATTCATCTCTCTCCTTCCCACCCGACAACCACCTGTACTAAAGCTCCCTAACCAACCTACATGCGCGACCACCACCTACAGCTGGCCGGATCTGCTTCGAATGCGAGAAAATGCTTAACGCGGAGGAGTATCTAGCGATGGGAACGGTGATCGGTGAGTTGTCGCCGGAGACGGAGATGGTGGGTCTAGATCTGAAGCGCAACCAACTGGGGGGTGGTGGAGTGGTGGCGCGGGAGGGGATTGGTTTTTTTTATAAATCGGTTTTTAATTAAATCGGGTGATGCGGCGGTGACGTCATGATGACGTGGAGGTGACGTGGCACCGGGACTACCTAGTCTCGTGACTAGGTTATACAAGTCGGAGAATATATTCCCCCATCTTAATTGGATTAATGGTAGTGTAGCAGAGATAATAGCAGTATTAGCATTCACAATCCAGCATTTAATCATATTACCAACAAAAACCCATTTCTGAAGCCCAGGACTACCAGCGGTAGAGGGATGAAATATGTTCGTGTGGCCTTCTGAAATCTTCTATACCACTAGTTCTTTGTTGGATATAGTAAAGTCCCCAAATCCAGTTTCTATTCACAACTTGTATGTTTGTTTTTCCCCGGCTTATATTGGAAAATAACATCTTTAGATTACTGAAATCTTCAACAACAATTTTGTTGCGAATATTTGGCATTTGATTATGAAGTTATGAACATCATTATATTTTTGAAGTGGACATTGTGCCCTCATGCAACATATGTGTTCGAATAGATTGTACCAAGATCAATGCCTCATTATATTATCTTATTTGGTAACGCATAAAACAATTGGAAGACATCACAAGTTTCTTGAATTCAAAAGCGAGTTCGTAGTCCCATTAATGAACATTCAACAAATTGTATTTTTTATATCCACCCCTCTACATGTCCTAAAATAAAATGCACCTCAACAACAATTATAAGACATCTCATTCTTTGAACTAGAAAGTAGTCTTCAGCATTATTAAAGCAATCTCTCATGCAAAAGTCGAGCATAACGTATTAACGCCGAGTGCTAGGTACTTCTATTGGATGGTGACCTTGTTACAACACTGTAATTCTGTTGTAATGGAAGAATAATGAAGAAGATTTGTGGAAGATTAATGGAGAGAAATTAATAGATGGTTAAAGATGAAGATCTAACCGCCAAGTTTCAAGGAGAAGCTTGGTTGTTACAACAGAATTTGTAACAGAAAATAGTAAAGAAAAAGATTAGGAAAAAATAGAGGAATTGAGAGAAAAGACTTGAGAAAGTTGTTGTATTATTTCATGAATTAGAAATGTTTATAATGATTTGTTATTTATACACAAGCATTGCGGAATCCTGTTAGCCGCCAACTAATTTTAACTAAATTTTTCAACAACCTTTTCAAAATGTAACATTCCTCCCCCCTTAAGAAAAGACTTGCCCTTAAGTCTTTGTTGATGAATACTTCGCTACAAACCCAAGAAAATGCTTCTCAAACTCCACTGCATCTTCCCATGTAGCCTCAATGTCTAAAAACCCTTCCCAGCTAACCAAAACCTGAGACTGTGACTTGTTCCTGGTTTTTACCACCCTCTAATCAAGCATAGAACTAGGAACATGCACATTGCTGGATGTTTGATTCTGAAACCAAGAGGGAATGTGTGTTGCAGCAGGAAGTTTACCATGGAATACTTTCAGTTGAGAGACATGAAAGACATCATGGATTTTTGAACTGGCTGGTAGCTCAAGTTGGTATGCTACCTTCCCAATAGCAGCAGAGATTTGGAAAGGTCCATAAAACTTATGAGCCACCTTTTTGTTTCCCCTTTTCTTGTACAGACAGTTGCCTCTAGGGCTGCAGCTTCAACCAGACTCATTCTCCAATCTGATAAACTCCCTCAGTCATGTGCTTATCAGCCATTACTTCCATCCTCTCCTAAGCTTTCAACATGTTTGAGACCATAGCCTCTCTCCTTTGCATAGACATGTCCACCTTGTCAACCCTTGACTCTCCAGGTAAGTATGTCATATGCAGGGGTGCTTTCTTGTTCTAAACTACTTCATAAGTGGTTAAACCTGTAGCAGAGTGGAAGTGGGTGTTAAACCACCACTCAACCAATGGTAACCAGATGACCCACTCCTTAGGTCTATGTACACATAGACCTCAAATACATTTCCAAACTCCTATTTACAACTTCAGTTTGTCCATCTGACTGGGGATGGTATGCAGATGACAACTTGAAGTCTGTACCATGTAATGTGAATAGAGATTGCCAAAACTGACTCAGAAGATTGGGTCTCTATCACTTACTATACTTTTAGTTAATCCATGGAGTTTGAAGACATGATTCAGGTAGGCCTGAGCCACTTCCACATCTGTGTATGGGTGAGGCAAGGCTATGAAATGAGCAGCTTTACTAAGCTTGTCTACTACCACCATAATCACATCCTTCCCTTGTGATTTAGGCAACCCTGATATAAAATCCGTGGATATATCAACCCATATTTCTTCTGGAATTAATAATGGCTGCAATTGGCCATGATAAGCCACATTTTCATGTTTTGCAGCTTAGCAAACCAAACAAACAATTCTTGATAAATGAACTGACATCTTTATTCATCCATTTCCAGTGGAATAAAGACTTAATTCTCTTCAATGTTCCATCCTTTCCATTATGACCTGCTTCTCCAGAAGAGTGATGCCATTTCATAGTCTGAATCTTTAAATCCTCCACTTAGCCAATGTATAACTTCCCATCCTTCCTCAATAATCCATCTTGAAAAGAGTAATTACTCTAGTGACCCTCCAGACTCAGCTTCTGTATGACCTCCTGAATGTGGTTGTCTGCAGCATATTTGTCTTTGATCCTTCTCTCCAAATCAAAATCGACCACAGATATGGCCAAGCACAGAATTTCTAAACCCTGAACTCTTGATAAGATATCAGCGGCCAAATTCCCCTATCCACTCTTGTACTGTATTTCATAATTGAATCCCATCAACTTAGACAACCAAAATTGCTAAAATGGTGTTGAATTTTTTTCGTTGCAACAACCATTTCAAGCTTTTTTTATATGTCCTGATTATGAAATGCTGACCAGACAGGTATTTTTCTCACTTTTGCACAGCAAACATAATAGCCATCAACTCATTTTTATGGACAAAGAGTTTCTGCCATTTGGGACCTAAACTCCTTCTTATGTAAGCCAAAGGGTGCCCCTACTGCATTAGAACAACCCCAATTCCTTCATTGGAAGAATCTGTTTCCACTTCAAACACCAAGTTAAAATCAGGGACTGCCAACAATGGTGCAACTGTTAATGCCAATTTCAACTTCTCAAATGCCTCCCCGGCTTCCTGATTCCACTCAAATCCTCCTTTCTTTAATAGATTGGTGAGTGGTTTACTGATTACATCATAGTTCTTTACAAACTTCCTGTAATAACCTGCCAGACCCAAAAAACTCCTGACATCCTTCACATTTTTTGGAATTGGCCAATCAGATACTGCCTGAATCTTTTTAGGGTTTGTCTCAACTCCTTTTCCTGATATAAAATGCCCAAGGTACTCCACTTTCTCCATTGCAAAGGCACATTTGGACAGCTTTGCATACATCTGATTCTTTTCCATCAAGTTAAACTCTGAATCCAGGTGTTTCCAGTGCTCCTCATGTCCTCTGCTATATACCAAAATATCATCGAAGAACACCAAAACATATTTCATGAGTAATGGTTTGAATACAGTGTTCATCCATCCTTGAAGTTAAAGGATGCTGGTGCATTGGTGAGACCATATGGCATTACCAGGAATTCATAGTGCCCACTGTGAGTCTTGAATGCTGTCTTATATACATATTCAGCATGCATTCTCAACTGGTGGTAACCAGCCCTGAGGTCCACTTTGGTAAAGACAGTAGCACCAGCCAACTCATCAATTAACTTATCTATGATAGGTATGGGAAACTTATCCTTGATTATCTTATTATTTAAATCCCTATAGTCCACAAACAGCCTCCATTACCCATCCTTCTTTCCTACCAAAACCATAGGAGATGCAAAAGGGCTGGTACTATCCCTGATTATACCATTTTCTAACATTTCCTGGATCAGTTTTTCAATTATGTCCCTCTTTGCAATTGGATATCTGTAAGGCCTGATATTAACAGGTAATGCACCATTTCCAAGTGGAATTTTGTGATCATGTATGCCTCTTGAAGGTGGCAATGTCTTTGGTTCCTCAAAGATGCTGTTATACTTCTCTAATAAATACTGTAAACAGGGATCACATTTATCTGATTTTACAGACACAGTATTGCAGAAGGGGTTGTCCAGTTGCTAGTCTTAAAAAACCAACTGTAAAAGACACAACTGAGTTACTGTTGAAGTATAGTTAGTGGCTGACTTGCCTTGCAACATTTTAATCTTTTGAGCAGGTATCCCCTTTAATGTGACAGAGCCATTTCCCCAATCAAACTGCATTATCAGGTTTTTGAAATCCCATTTCACTTAACCCAATTTACTCAACTACTGTACTCCCAAAACCATATCACAACCCCCCAAAGGTATTAAATCTATTGATAATGCATCTGAAGGGAATTTTCTGTGATGCATTTCCCAAGTAAAACCTCTTGTAATGCTTCTGTAGGGAAGATGATTACCATCAGCCACTGATACAGCCTGATGTGAAATTTCCTCAATCACACACCCTAACTTTTCAGCCATTTTCACATCCATAAAGTTGTGAGTACTGCTTGAATCAATCAGTATGTGAATTGGCTTCCTATTAACAAACCCTACCACTCTCATGTTCTGAAATCCCTGATTTCCAGACAAAGCATTGACAAAAATTAGTGGTTCTTCTATCACTGTCCTACTTTCCTCCACAGTCTCCATTTCATGCTCGACTTCAGACTCTTCACATTCCACTTCTACAAGAAACACATCCTTCTCCCTGAACCTACACCTATGACCCCTGGAATAAGGTTCATCACAATAATAACACTCTCTTTTTGCTATTTTTGCTGCTCTATCACTGGCAGATATGTAAGTAGGCTGGCCAGGCTTAGGAGGATAGGTTATGACAGGATTTTTGAGGGTTGTGGTTGTAGGAGTAGGCAGAATGCCCTGATAGGTAAAATTATGCACAGGTTTTTGCACGAAACACAGGCCTATGGCTCAACCTGGCACTAGCATTCACAGATTCTTCCTGACATCGAGCAAATTCAATTGCCTCAGCCATTCCCTGAGGTTTAAAAGCTCTAACAAAAGGTTTTACAGCAGGTTTCAGGCCACTACTAAAGCTGTCCAGAAAGTAACTATCAGGCAACAATGGATTTTTAAGCTGCATTAAACCTTTAAGCCTTTCAAACTCATCAATGTAACTATCCAGTGAACCAACTTGAGCTAATTTGTTGAACTTTTCCACCATATTATAGCTCATTTCATCTCGAAAACGTGATGTTCAAGCTACCACAAATTCAGTCCAACTAACAGTACTATGCACCGCTAATTAGCTAGTTGTCCAAACTTCAGCTTTCCCAACCATATTCAAACATGCTATGTCCACTTTTTGATTATTAGGAATTTTGCACAAAGCGAAGTATTTGTCACATTTACGCAACCAAGAAGTTACCTCCGAGCCATCAAATGGAGGAAATTGTACCTTCGGAGTAATTCAGAAGCTTCGAGAGGAAGTTTCCTGATTATCCGCGTGATTGTGCCTAACTCCGCGATTGTTGGCCAAATTCTGCTGCATAAATGCCATCATCTGGTTCATTTGAGTTTGTTGCGCCACAAAATCCTCCTGCAACTGCGTAATTTCATCCTGCTCAGCCATTGATACTAGTGTTTGGTGCTGATTTGGTTGTTGTTGCGTTTGGTATAATTGGTGACGAATTCGCGCCAGCGTAAGTGTTACGGTAGTATGTCGTGGAAACTTGAGGATCAAAATACCTGATACCAGTGTTACAGCATTATAATTCTGTTGTAATGGAAGAGTAATGAAAAAGATTTGTGGAAGATTAATGGAGAGGAAAGATATAGGAAAAGATAATGAAGAACCGAAGAAAAAGAGTGAAGAAGAAGATTCAGAGAAATTAGGAGAGGGTTGAAGATGAAGATGTAACCGCCATGGTTGTTACAACATAATTTGTAACAGAAAATAGTAAAGAAAAAGATTAGGAAAAGAAGAAGAATTGAGAGAAAATACTTGAGAAAGTTGTTGCATTATTTCATGAATTAGACATGTTTACATGCAATGATTTGTTATTTATACATAAGCATTGCGGAATTCTGTTAGCTGCCAACTAACTTTAACTAACTTTTTCAACAATCTTATCTAAATGTAACAGACCTACAGTCTTTGTGTATACTGTGGTTTTCCTTAAACGCGTCATGTATGATAGGTCTAATACAATTTTTTAGGACATGCAGATGTGCGTATATAAGAATTCGAACCAAGACAACCCTCAAGAACCTTAAAACCGCTAAGACTAATCTTTGATCATCGGTTTGCTCGTCTGTGGTGACACTGTTTTTTTTTTTTTTTTGGTCACATATGCGGTGACACTGTACTATGTACCGTGTGCCCTGGTGATGCTGAGCACCTGTTTTTTCTGTTTATTTATTACATTGCTGCATACTTTACTCCTTGTGAATATATTCTGTGATTATGAAGTTCAAAAGCTTTTAAATCTTTGAGGCGAAATTATTGATTTACAAGTTTTGCTTTTTAGCTTACTACAACTTCTTTTTGTTGAAATGTTATGATGCAATGTGGATTGCCTCGTGCTGGAGCTTATTTATGATTTGAATCTGATCAAGATTGTTTCTTCAGCTATGTGGTGTCTCTTTTAGGGCACTTGAGAGTTGGAGGAATGATTTTTGAGAAACTTTGTAAATATATGTGATCTTAGAGTCTTGTTGTTGTTACAAAAAAATTAATCTGCCTTCACGAGTCTCTTTAGTTTGTGTCTATGTGACATGAAGACAATTTGTCAATTTCAATCATAGTATTGCCTTTGTGTTATGTGCTTTATAGTCATTTGTATGATACAAGTTGTCTAGGTTTTGGATTTTTCTCTTTTGAATAGGGAAAAGCCTCGCAATCAGTCACTAAAGAAGTCCTCAAAAATGCCACTTGGACTTTCCTTCACACTCTTGCAGCTCAGGTACTATATATTATTACAAATTTATTTTCAGAGAAGGAATTGACTGCTCCACACAGCCTCGTCTCTGCCGTGTGCATCACACGTCCACCAACTCTATATATCTTATCTTCGGAATATCCTCTTCCCTAAGCTTAGTTTCACTATGAAATCAATTGATTTTGCCAAAGGATATATAGAATCAAAATTAGAATCTTGGTCACATTAGCAAAACACACAAATATATCAAAGTCACGAAACGTGGACAACTACCCGAAACTTATACAATACGCAGCATTTGCAAGCGAGCAACAAAGCCAATAAGCCACCAACTCTGCCCTCTCCCACTTGTCTAGTGTCAACCATTTGACAGATTGGATTATGGGCACGGTTAGATTTCTGGGTAAGTCAGACTTTAATATGGTCATTTCTTTTGTTTCGGTTATGTTGGCCATCTGGGTGCATAGAAATGATATCATTTTTCGAGGCTGTAATAGCCCGAACTACCACACATAGCAACACAACCCAATAAGATGAGAAGTCACCTCCTAGACCCATATATCCTCTCGTGGGCTCTAAAAGACGAAGGTCTTGTTGGTAGTATGATAATTGAAATCTATTATAAACTGATCATAAGAGCTTTACTTTTCCAATGTGAGACAAACCAAATTTCATAATCCAGTTTCCATAATCCGTGGCCGAAAATCTCCATCGCTAGACGGCTGACTTGGGCCTAACCCTAGCACTCAACACGAGATCGCAGGATTGCTTTGATACCATCTGTAATAGCCTGAACCACCATACATCGCAACACAACCCAATAAGATGGTAAGTCACCTCCTACGCCCATATATCCTCTCGTGGGCTCTAAAAGGCGAAGGACTTGTTGGTAGTATGATGGTAGAAATCTATTATAAACTGATCATAAGAGTTTTAGTTTTCCAATGTGGGACAAACCAAATTTCATAATCCAGTTTCCATAATCCGTAGTGTTACAAAGGTTGTACTCCAAATCCTTTTATTATATTGATGCTCAGTGGGAGGTTTTACTCTGACTTTCGGCACTCACGTTCAACTCAAACTCATAGTGGCTTCATTTGAAGCTCGACTGGTACGGGAGGGAATAATGACTGCCCTCCTGGTTTCTTTATGGCTCACATTGGTCAAGAGCGGGTGTTTTGTTCTAGTGTGATACACTTGCTTGTGGATGGAGCATGGCATGCGTCTACTCGGAACGCAGGATTTGGATGAGTGGCATATAGATCAGACCGTGGTTCTTGTCTTGGGAGAGTTAGCGTGCGCAGTTATGCAAGCTCCGCCTTACATGCTGAATTCATAGCCGTTTCACTAGCTTTGCGCTGGAGTTTACAGGGTGGTTTTTCAGTGTGCGCTGGTTTTGTCGGACTCTTATAATTTGGTTGCTCTACTTCGTGGCAGTTCTATAGTTGACATATTATGCAAATGGCAATCGGATCAAGTTCGAGACTTCGGTGACCACAACATTGCACTATTATGAAAGTTGATAGAGAGATGTTGTCGGAAGCACATAGATTAGCTATACATGCTAGGAGGTCTGTTTTGATGTAATTATTTATTTTGTTTTGTTTAATTTTTGGTGTTGCTACCTTTAGACATTGTCAAAAAAAAACTTCTTTTTGTTGAAATGTTATGATGCAATGTGGATTGCCTCGTGTTGGAGCTTGTTTATGATTTGAATTTGATCAAGATTGTTTATTCAGCTATGTGGTGTCACTTTTAAGGGACTTAGGAATGATTTTTGAGAGACTTTGTAAATATATGTAATCTTAGAGTGTTGTTAATTGTTACACGAAATTTAATCTGCCTTCCCAAGTTTGTTTAGTTTGTGTCTATGTGACATGGAGACAATTTCAATCATAGTATTGTCTTTGTGTTCTTGTGCTTTATAGTCATTCATATGATACAAGTTGTCTTTAAGTTTTGGATTTTTCTCCTTTAAATAGGGTAAAGCCTCGCAACCAGTGACTAAAGAGGATCTCAGAAATGCTACTTGGACTTTACTTCGCACTCTTGTGTTATGTGTATTCTAACAAATTCATTTCCAGATGTAACCAAAAACAAATTCATTTCCAGAGAAGGATTGGACTACTCCACACAACCTCCTCTCTGTCGCACGTGCATCACACGTCCACCAGCTCTATATGTCCTATCCTCAGAATATCCTCGTCCCAAGGGTTATTAAGCTTAGTTTCGCTATGCAATCAATTTATTTTGCCAAATAATATAGAAACAAAATAAGGATCTTGCTCACATTATCAATGTTCCGGGTAGAAAACAATCGAGTATTTGTATGAAGAAGGGGAGACCTCCTTATGCATATCTTGACCTAAGCTGCAAAATGAACAGTAATTACTAGCCCCGGGGGCTGGTGTCGGGGACCCCATCCGATGACTAAGTCAGAGATTGTGTGTAGGAACAGTGAATATTGTATTGTATGTTGCCTAAGGAATCCGGAGATGACTTACCTTCCAAGTGAAGGTGAGCTGGGTATTTATATTGCTTTCATGTAGATTTGTGGTGGTGTGAGTGACACGTGTCGACCATGTGGTGGTCAGTGTCTAAAGAGTCGTTGGGGGCAGCTGAGCTTATAACGAGCCTTTTAGCAGGTGTAGCTCGACTCCTTATGCTGTGCAGCTTCCCCGACCTGGTTAGCTCTATCTGCCCAGCCTTTCTTGGTCAAACTCAGGCAGATGGGGGAGCAGACAGGGTAGGTCCTGTTTGACCCCCAACTGAAATTCCTAAGTCGTGGAAATAGGGGTTTCAGTTTTAATTCGAAATTCCCTTTGAGCGGGAAATTCAAATCGTGGGGTGCAAGTGGGCTTACACCCGTCATGCGCTAGCCACGTCTTGAGGAGTGCAACCGTCACTTCGTGCAGGTAATCGTTCGTGTGGGTGTTTAAATACCCTCAATGGCTTTCATAATCATTATTTTCCATCCCAAAAACTTCTATCTCTTTCCTTTCATCTCTTCTCTCTTTTCCGACGACAGTGAAGCCTAATTAGCCTCTTTCGCCGCCGTACTCGAGGAGATTTGAGGTAATTCCTTCTCCTTTTTATGTCTTCGGATCTGTCTGAGTCTCCAGACAGACCTTTATTTGTGCGTCGTAGTATTAGGCAGTCCGTATTGAAACCAATTCATATCGATTTGTCAGATATGAGTGAGGTTCCTTCCTCTAGCCAGGCTACTCCTAGGCCGGTTTCCATTCGCCCACCCAGATCCCTTGACCATAATCTCCCAGTGCTCCCTGGGAGACCGGCGATTAGTCCAGATTACTACGCCGCCCCTCTCACCACCCAGATCTCGACCGAGTTCATTGAGAAGATGTCCACGCCGGGCATGATCAATGGAGAAGGCAAACGAGTATTTCAGGGTAGGGGGAGAGTATTTGCTAGAGCTACCAGCCCCTGATTCAGTTGTGACAGACCCGCCACCAGGGAAGACGGCGGTGTTTGTCAAGCAGTTGGAGTTTGGGCTGGGCATCCCACTTCACCCCTTTTTCGTCTCTATTCTGACGCACACACGCGGCGCGATAGCCCAGTTAGCCCCGACGTCTATCCGGACCTTGGTGTCCTTTGCTTGGGTATGCCTGTTTAAAGGTTTTCCCTTGTCTGTTTCACTCTTCAAGAAGCTCCATCGCCTTCAAAGGATGGGTCACTTTGAGAAGGGTTGCTATGTCTTTCACCAGGTGGCTGGTAAGTCGACGGTGTTCCCTCGCGTGGAGGGACACGTTCTTTTGGGTCAAGGTGCCTGCCGATTTCAAGGTGAATCGGTTTTTTGTGAATGAGATGAACCGGTCCTTCAAGACAGGGGCTGAGGAGATGCGTGAGGGGCTCATCTCCCAAAACGATGTTCTCCTCAGTCCTGACGAGGAGGTGGCGTATAACTTCTTCTCGTCTGATAGTAGAAGGGAGATGGGTCCATCTGTCTGGCTTCCTCATTTTGACTTCATCATTGCTGAGGATATGCTGCAGGCTGTTGGCCTTTCGCCGGCCTGCAACCCAGGTGTGTGGGACGGCTGGTTAGAGCTGGCAAAAATCAACCCGACCCGCCAACCCGACCTGAAAATGACCCGTTTAGTGTAGGTTTGGGTCAATGG
>JBBYHQ010316425.1:0-16377 GCA_038382645.1 Spergularia azorica | reverse complement strand
AAACTAAATTTAACTCTTCAAGGGAATTGCTCAGAAATTTAATGTACCTCATTCCCGTGGAAATTAACAAATGTTTTAAGCTCCGCCCTCCTTAAAAGTGCAGATTGTCCTTTACCTAGCATCCAGTCTAGAACCTGGGGCCAGCAGTTAAATATAATAAGAAAGTCTACCATTTTCTTCTAACATTGTATGAAATTCAGTATAACACCAAGTCAAGTCCAACTTTATAAATTCTTTTAGATGGGGCAAGAAGATAAATCAATACTTTCCTGCTGAATGAAATAGAGGAACTTAACTTCCTAGTTCCTACTGGTCATGTAGTAAAGGCCACTTCATCGTCGTAAAACAGTTAACAACGGAGAAATAAAATATAAAAAATAAAGACTTGATGTCGAAAATGGCATATATGATTGATCTTTGAATTATTCAGACTACTTCAGTAGAATTAGTACCACTACTCTGATGAAAGAAAATAGCCACTTAAGCTTTGTTTTCTTTTATCTTATCAAAATAGCAATATCTCTGATAGGAACTGAAACTGCACATTAAACGCTCAAAACCTCTAATAGGAACCAGCCATTTCGTTAATTTCTTAGCACTCAAGTTATTCCTTTTGTGACCCACAGAATTATTGTTTAAAAGGGGGGGGGGGATAAGGCTCATACATCAAGACATTTCCAAATCCAAAAGAGTCTCTGGTATCATGGTTCTAGACTTTCTGCCTTACTCTCTATCTCTAATAAAAGGTTCGTGAGAAAATTGAATTGAAGATAAATACAAGCTAGGGCTTCAGAGACATAAAGAAAATTGACATGCAGCAGCAGTATCTCTCAAACTGTTGGCAGAGTAGTCAAACGTAACAAATCAACCTGTGAAAGACACATCCCAATCCAGAGAAACCTTGATCTGGCTAAACAGATCCAATGAATCCCTATATATAATCCTACTTATCAATCAAAAAAAAAAAAAAATCCCTATATACACCGTATAATCCTTCCAGAACTCAGTTGAGTTAATTTAAAAAATAAAAAATAAAAAGTGAAAGGCTTCAAATCAAAATGTTATGAAACAGTTATTGCCTAAAACTACTAGTAGAATCCAATACATAACGGTATCCCAGTCCATTATATGAGCTCTGTGAAAGACACATCCCAATCCAGAAAAAGCTTGATCTGGCTAAACAGATCCAATAATTCCCTATATATAATCCTTCCAGAACTCAGTTGAGTTAATTTTTAAAAATTTAAAAATAAAATTAAAAATAAAATAAAATAAAATAAAAAAAAGTGAAAGGCTTCTTCAAATTAAAAATGTTATGAAACAGTTATTGCCTAAAACTACTAGTAGAATCCAATACACAATGGTAATCACAATTTTCCCAGTCCATTTGATGAGCTTGATGTAATCAGGATGCACTTTCAGTTATGTAAACAGATTTGATTTATAGTGAAGGAGAATAACCGTTCCCAAAGATAAGCCTAAAGATGTAAATTACATTAGTTGATCAAGGTTCCCAGCTCAGTCTAAGTATTATCAAAGAAGGGAATAATCATGAGGATGATAACCCGTCCTAGTCCTATTCAAAAAAGTTATGTTTATAACTGAATCCAAAAGGTAGTTTAAAAAACAATGGATGAGGAAAACACGAAGCAATAGCATCTTGATATTTCATAGGTATTGATAGTTCTTCTGTTGGAATGAAACCCACACCAAATTTGAATATGGAGGAGTATGAATAACCTAGCACTGAAAAGCAATTCAAAGAATGATATCGTACTAGTAATTAATCAGTTAAACCTCATAGTTGGCTTTCTGGGTCATTCTGTAAGGATGCAAAAAAAAAAAAAACTGAATTAATTCATCTGTTAGAGGGTGTCATATGTAAGGTTACGGCCAGTTGCCTTGCCCCTGAATCTATTAATCAGCTGGCAGTCTGCTGAAGACCATTTGGCAGGAATAAACTTTGTCTTGAGTAGGGTAGTAATGTTAACTGTAGCAATTTCTTCCTAGATTTATATCCAAAGTTTACAATATGGACTATTGAAACATCATAAATACCCTTAATTTACTCCTCTACTAGAATATTTCAAAGAAAGCATCCAAGTCCAATGCTACAAGCCTACAAGGCTCAACCAGCGTTCACAAATGACATGGCCAAAACAGCTTGAATTTCCATTAGAAAGCAGTTGTTTTTCTTATAATCATATTAGATAAAATTAAAAAGGACACAAATAACCAGAGCACCAAGCCCTGTTGCTAAAGGAAAAACTAAAACAACATGGCCCTAACTAGGTGAACTTTTCTAAACCATGATCACAAATGATAGTGGTTCTGAGGTTGCTGATTCCTACAACCCTTTATTTTCCTATACAACACTTGGACTTCTACTTTTGGTGTTCTACCAGCGATAATCTACACGGCTACACCCCATGGCAGCGAGGATACCCCTAGCACACATGTTTCGTGAAAAATAGTCCTAAACTACACATCACATTGCAAGTTTCCAAGGTTTATTTCTAACCTGTCCCAATAGCGATAAGTTTTGACAGTTATGGATCTCAAACAACCACATGAATACTTGAAGTGCTACAGTATTTGTAGACATAGATTTTAGTCTATAAGGACGGGCCAGCAGCATACCTTGCTGATTGGATATGCAATAGGGAAGAATATCCAAAGGAGAACACGAACAAAGGGGGCCACTGTGGCTCCAACCACTAAGCCGTAGCGCGTGCAAAGTGCCTGTGGCAATATCTGGAGGGGAAAAAGATATAGAAAGTAGATAATGTTGCAGTTAAATATTTGAACTTGTTCAATCAAGACATTTGTGAAGTCTGAGAAATAAAAGTTACCTCACCAAACATGAGAATAAGGGTTACTGAAATCAAAATTGCAGCCCACGGAGGGACAAGTTTATCCAAAAATATGGGAAGAGCCTGCTCAAAAGATAAGACTTAATGTACTACAATCTGTACGAGGTAGCGAGAAACTCCTATAGTTCAAACTTGAAAGAATAGCACCATTGGATACCTCCATCGCCATAGAATTCCCAATAAGTAGAGTGCATAGTAAGAGATGTTGATTCTTGACGACAGGAAATATTTTAGCTGGAAAAGACAGAAAGGGGGACGTACAGCAGGTTAACATATAAGAAGAAGAATTAATTGTTGAAACTAAAGGCAGCTAAAAGTATGTTCTTGTATGGATGCTGATGCTTTACTAGTTCAAATATAAGATTCTGCAATATGGAAGTGACCATAAATGGCTTATCAATCACACAATCACACTAATTCCCAAACACTGCATGTCTAAAACCACAAATATCAGCATTCTAATGGAGACGATTGGTGATTAGCTCCTCAAAATGGTGCATATAATCAACAAACAGGGGCGTCCATTCCCATACACTTTTCTCTCTAATTTTTAATTTTTCTTTCAACGATCCCTCTCCAAGCTATTCTCTTAAAAAAGCACACACTTTCAGACTTCAGTAACATTGTAGCGTATTTACATTTGGTTACTTCGGTTCAGAGTTCTCTATCAACAGCTAAATGCAATGGAAATCATTGCTCCTCATAACAGAGTCTCCCCTTATACTACGTGTCTAAATCCTCCAATATTAGCATTCTGATAAACATGCTTAGTGATTAGCTCTTCAAAATGGTGCATATGAACAAGAAACAGGGATGTCCATTCCCACACACTTTTCTCTAATCTCTTTTCGCACACCTTCGAGATTCTTACTCAATTGAACCCATAAAATCCGTCATATATTATAGAACTTAGGAAAAGTGGAGCCGAGCAAAACTTCAGAATTATGATATAATCTAAAAAATCACTAACTCAAAGATACTCCCTCTGATTCGTTGGAGTTTATGCACAATTCACAGCCGTCAAATTATAAATTATAAACAAACGCGACCAAAGAATGTAAATTTCAAACTCCAACACAATCTCGTCTGTCTGATGCACCTTCAAAATTGTTATTATGCACTAAAAATTAAACCTCTTGTGTAATCTGATCTGATACTAGAATTTTGAGTAGCTTAACCAACACGATAGAAAAAGGAACACTCCCTCACCAAACCAGTGACATGTAAGCCTCGCCAGTTCATCATCAGCTGATTATTTAATCTATTAAACAAATTGCTCAAAGTTCAAACCCAACATCCTCTGAATTATTAACTACACTAAATCCTCAATTCCGAGCTGACGTATCACAATTACTAATAAAATCGATTCGCAAACGTTTGGTTGTTGGTGTCGCAATCAAAGCACAATTAAGAAAAAATTCCTCCAAACACGACATATCATAGCATATATGGTATGGTAAAACATTGGAATTATATTATACAAACAAACGTAATTAAGAAGAACAACAAGAAGAAGATAAGATAAGACAATTATAGGAGAGAGAGAGAGAAAGAGAGAGAGTACCGGCATGGCGGCGATCTTGAGGGCGGCCGGACTTGATGAGGACTTCAAGGTCAACAAGGGCGAGAGACATGAGGCCGAGAGTGAGGCCCGCCATGAGCCCGGCAAAGGTTACAAGACCTACTATAATTAGTATGTACACTGAAAAGGTTGTACCACAACACGAAACGTCACCTTCACTCTTCCCCGCCATTTCCCTTTGCTTGATTGATGTCTGAATTCTGATGGGGTTTTGCTTTTTCTTACTTGGTTGTTTCAGTGTGGTGGTGGAGTGGAGTGATGGAATATTTGGTTAGAATAATGCGAATAATGTGTTGGTGGTGTACTGGTGTTTTATTGCGTAATACGGGCTTAGTGGAACACTAAGCAAGCAAGGTTGAACTGAAAAACCTTTGTTTTAAGGACACCTGTTTTGTTATTTGAGTAATTTCTTTGATGTTGTTGTTCGAACGTAGTGCAAACGCAAATTTCATTATGGATCATGGTAAGAATTATTTCTATGTTTAATGTAGGGGTAGCAATTGTTTACATGTGACCCCACGTTACCTCATTATAGACGAGAGCCTTTGAGACACTGGGGTAATGTTGTTCGTAGAGATTGGGTTTAAAACTTGTGCAATATTGTCACACAGTTTTCACCCTCAATTGGATGTGTACCCTTGATTAGGATCATGACAAGAATGCAAGCAATAATGGACTTGTGCACTAGGTTAAAGTGAAAGATTGTCCACGCGTACAAGTCGAGAACACAAAACTAAGTGTGAAATGAGTCTCTCGTAAACTTTAGGTTAGATCATGAGCACCACACATACGTTCAATATAAAAAGATCAAAGGTCACAATTTTTAAGAGTTCACACCTAAATGGGTTGTTGGAGTTTCTCAGTAAGGTTGGATTGGAAGTGTTTCGAAACGCATTATGACAGTTCATACTCTTTTTAAAGTCATGAACAACTTTCAATTCCTGTTTATTCTCCTAAAGGCTTGAAACAGAGAGAAGTGGTAACTCCATATTCATCCCTCCTACGCGCTAAAGGTTTTCAGCGATGCCATGGAAAAGAGGCTATTATTGGCTTACTCCATGGTCAAGAACTAGTTGAATTTATTGATGTAGCCACTAGCCGCTAGCAATGAAACACGAACAACTCTCACAATTAGTGTGGGTTTCTAGTCCAATTTTGGAGACAGACACCGGAGGAGACGTGTCAACACCGGATCAATCAAGTATCCGGTTTATTTTATTATATTCGGAATGGACACCAGTTTGACACCTTTCAAACATGAAACACACATTTCCTTTACATTGGGACAAAACAAATGTTCTTATTCTCTTTTGCTTAAAGTCTCTCTTCTCATATGCTTATTCACATGCCCTATATTTTGAGATTCCGGTATTTCGCTAGTGGGTTTTCCCGATATCCGCGTACGTACTCGTGAAACTTATATTGGTAGTGTAATTTCTAATTGTAGTAGTTTTATTGATGATAAGCAAATAAACGATAGCATGTTATAATCAGTGGAGAGGTTACAATTTGTGTGCAACAAGAAATATTTGATCCGTAAACTACAATATCCTATCCGAAACTTGTGATAATTGATTAGATACAAATATCAGTTCTACAAGTTTTAAATATCTTATCGGTTGTTGAATAGCGGATTTTGAGATATCTGAAATTTCACCTTGATAATCTTCGAACCCGTAACATACATGTAGAATGCCCTTAAAAAGTCTAAGGCAATGTCTGCTTCCCTTTTTGTGGGAAAACTAGATCAAGAAAAAACCGGAACAAACCAACAGAGATCAACTATACCAGTTTCCGTATCCAACTACCAGTTTCCGTATCATGTTCGGATCCAAACTCTGCAACCCTACACTTTCGTGCACTCTATCACCCTTCCCTTCTGAAAAGACCATACTACCCCTTTAATTTCCCTCTACACATCCCCAAACATACTCTTAAAATGACCCCTTTACCCCTGCCCTGCAAACCAAAGGATCCACAGAATTATTCTTTCCCATCAGGAATTAGGATCAGCATCCAATTTCCTGCACCTCCCAATTTATCTCTCTCCAAAATCAATTGAAAATCCCAAATCATCTCAATCACAAACCCTAAAAATCAAAATCAAAGAAAAGGGGAATTGTTGTTTGAAAAATGGCGGAAATGTTGAGTGAAATAGGCATAACATTCTCAGAATTCCCAGAGGACGTGCAACTGTGCATCCTCTCATTCCTCACACCTTCCGACATCTCCGCATTCGCCTGCACCTCTAAACGTTACGCCTCCCTCTGCCACGTCGACAGCCGGATCTGGTATGCCCTCTGCGACCGGAAATGGGGCCCACACACCCAGATCAAAAAGTGGTGCGACGGCAACGTCACCTCCTTCAAGCTCCTATTCAAGGTTCTTTCCGAATACGAGCGCCTCATCGGGTTCTGGCGCCGTAGCAGCAACGGTAATGGTGTCGGAAATGGAATTGTTGGAGACGCCCCGCTCGTGTTTTTCGAGTGGGGCGTGTCTTGTGTGACCGGGTCAAGGGTCTCCCCGTCCACCGATGGGTCCTACGGTGTCGTCAAGTCGCCGTTTATTTGGATGAGCTTGTCTGCTGACGGTCAAGCATTGAATTACCTCAAGACCACGGCCACGGTGGCCGAGTCAAATCCGAGCCCGAGCCCGAGTTCGAGTTCCAGTCCGAGTTCGATGATGAACAATGAGATGGACTTGATTAGAGTGAATGTGAGTTTCATGGGGACAGGACACGTGGTGCTGGAGGAATCCGGGAGCTGGAATGGGAATGGGGGATCGCCGATTAAATTAAAGGGGAATGGGAATGGGAATGGGAATGGGGGGTCGCCGATTGATATTATAAAGGGGAATGGGTATGGAAGGAATGGGAGTTTCGGGAATTTGATTGAGAGTGCAGAGTTTGAGAGTTTGGTCGGAGTGGAGGTGGGGTCTCCGCCGGATAGATTGACGTCGGAAATGTACCGATATTTCGCCAACAGGACGAGTCCCGGGGCAGGTGGGGAGCGGGCGTGGCGGCGACAGAGGAGGAGAGAAAAGGAGAGACAAGGGAGGAAGAAGTGGGAGCCTGAACATCTTGTTAAGATTGTTCATTGCTCGCCTACGCCTTGTCGCCCTTTGCAGGGCCTTTGGAAGGTATATATACACTTCATTCATCTATATAATTGTTTCGCTTTTGGATCTTAATTGGGAATTTTGTGATTGTTAATTGTTGATTTCATGTTGTTGTAGTACTTTTTGCCTTTTGTACCTGTTGTTAAAGCTATGATCTTGATGAGTTCATGTGCCGATTATGACTTATGTGTTCGATAATCGATACTACTTTTGTTTAATTGTGTTTTGTTGCGCTTTTTCCCCCATCTTTTTGCTTCATGTTTTTGCCCATTTAGTACAAAAGTTTTTCATCAAGGAAATTTACCTGGCATTGTGCTAAAGTTGACAACTTTTGGTAATACCATTTTGAAGCTACTGTTTTCTGGTTGATCTGTTACTTGAAAGGTTAAATATGCTTTACCACTGTAATATTCTCTCATTTCTATCCTTTCTCTTCTCTTTGGCTTATGCGAAATATACTTTTCTTGGTACTGTAAGATTTCGTAGTGAATTTATCTTTGGCTGAATGACGCATCAAGTAACGTCGAAAATGTGAGATGCCACTTATCTGGCATTCCTGCCATGTAGATAACTAAGACGGAACTTAAAGTATCTCCGTGTGGTTAAGCTTGTTAAGATCACAAGCTCCAAGGGATATTTATTTAAATAACAAAGTTAGCTACTTTCACCTCTTTGGCTATGTAAGAAGTACTATGAGGTGCTATTACATCGTAAATTCGTAATGCATAGGGTTCCCCGTTACGTCTTTTTGATTCACATGTGTCACTAAGTAGGTCACACTTAGTTCCCATACGGCCATACCAGCTTACACCAAATCAGTTAGTCCAGGTCGGAAGAATCTTTCAATGGTGTGTCCATGTTTTTGTAATAAGAATGATGTGTCCTTTTCAATCAAGTTATAGACCGGGCTGCTTTAGAGTGGTTGCTCCGGAAAGCAGAATTAGTTAAGCACAGTAAATTAAAACAAGGTGTGCTCTGTTTTAAAGGCTGCAAATTGCGAATTTGAACTTCTAAAACTCCTTATCAAATCATACCAGTCGTTTGAAAAAGCTGTTGTGTTTAGAACTTTAGATAACTAGATACTTTCAAGCCAAATTGTGTCTGATTGCTGGAGCACTCTTAGAAGGCCTAAATGCTATGATTACCCTCGTTTAATGAGTACAGCAGGCTATTAAACTCTAGAATGATTCCACTTCTTTACATTCTCACCTTATTTTCCTTGGTTCTTGACTTCGTGGTATTGATTCTTTAGCAGCAGTTAGTGTGGATACACTAAGAACAGTTGCTGGACTTTAGGAATGGAGGTGTTTCTTTGGTGTTGTGCTGTTTTTGGTGCTGTTTTTCGCCAAAATGCTTCTTAGGTCCACGTGGTGTCCAGAGCTCTGCATATGCTCATAGGATGTTTCAATTGCCCTGGGTGTCCGCTGTTATTTGACCTTAGGTCCTGATCAGGCATTAGTATGACACTTCCTAGTGTTTTTATAACTTTTTCAGTCTTTGAAAACATGGGGCATGACTGTACGTCCATGTCTTCTGAAAATTGTTATTGCATCCTTTCACTATGCTATGATTGTATAGAATTAAGAAACTGCTTTGCTAATGTTGACTAGCTTTTAGTCATCCGTACCTTCTACATTCTGCATCTGTGTCTGTAGGCTAAATGCGAATATGTGCACTGGAGTCTCAGTTTCTGTCCTTGTCACTACATGCATGCTTTGCTTGTACTAAATTCGAATATGAGCTTAGCATTCTTTAACCATCCAGTACCAGTGCTACTATTTCATGGGCTTGTTGCTGTATCTATGGCCCCTGTTTCCTTTTAAAGCAATTTCAATGAATTCCTATTGTCTGTTCCACTCCACAACACAAAAGTGGCTCAGCCTGCTGTTGCTTAACTTTTAATGTGACTTTAATTAAGAGATTAAGAGCATGTTAATTGGGATGTCTATGAGTTAGGATTAGCTATTGTGTATGGTTTTCTTATCCTTCAATCTTTCACTCACCCTTGAACTTTTTTTTTTTATTTTTTATTTATTTATTTATTTTTTATTCTTTAAATGTAGATCTTCTATAGTCTACCCACATCGGTTCTGCATCTCATAAGCGACAAAACAGTGTGTTATCGTCAACATTATATTCTGTGTGCTTTAAGTCAGTTTATTCATCAATAAGGCATAGTACAAATGCATCATTCTGCCCCAAAGTTCATTGCAAGAGAAAAAAGTGGTAGAAGTTTGGAAGCAAAAAGAAAATTTCAATTAAAAGGAAATAAGGCATGAGAGCAAAAATAAGGCTAGAAAGACCAAACTTGAGAATTGAGATGGCTGGAAAGGCCAAATTTCACGATTCTATAAAGCTCTTGATCCAACTATATGATTTTACCACTAGAAAGACCAAACTTGAGAGTTGAGATGGCTAGCTGTCTCTTTCGCTTTGGTGTTAGTAATTATTGTGACAGAGGGTATCATATTGATATTTTTGTGCTGAACTTTCAGTTAGGGAAGATCAAAACCCAGATGGCAACTTGTCTCTTGATCTCTTTGCTGCCCTTGTTACATGTATTAGCTATATGTACCTTTTGGATGACATTATCCTTCTGATTGCAGGGTATATGCGATGACATGACTCTTGATTTTTATCTCGTGTCATATGATGACATTGGAGGTGTTGCATGTCGAAGAGTGGGGGACTCTTCGAAACCTTTTTGTGGTTACGCTCCAATTTTTTGGACTTCAAATGCTACATTTATCAATTCTCCGTTGTCTCACGAAGAAGACTATCTTTATTACACCCGGATGCATCTACGACCTGCGTCTGAATCGGAAGATGATGCTTACGAGCATTCGCCTTCTCAGTTAATGTACATTAACTCAAGTTATGATCTCGTACTTCCGAATTTGGCAGGGACTGTTGCTAATCCTCGGCATGTGGAAGGAAGGATATGGCATTATGTCGATGGAACTTTTGGGTTTGGGTTCCTCCGGAACAACTTTATTGTCGACCTGAAGCATATTGCTCACAATGGCAAACTTTCAGATGCAGCTCAACATTGTACTGGCTGATCCATTCTCTGGATCCAAATATGTACAAACAGTTCACATCTTAGTCATGTAGGTTTATACTTTATAAGATATGTTTGTTGTTGGGTAACAGAATTCTTATGCCATGTGGCTTGTAACTTAGACCTATAGGAATAGTAGAGGATGTTAGATCCTTAACTATTAGTTTTCGATTGTCAAGTTTGGATCATACTACCAAATGATCATGGGATAACCATTTGGCTTTGAATAAACACTTGTTTCAATAATATATCATACAAGTTTCCTCCATTCCATTATTCATTACAGAAGTAGCCTTACCATCATATTCTTTGTCAGTAGTGACCGTGAAGGCGTGAATGTTTCACTTATCACGGGAGGTTCAGCCGTGCTGTTGTAGCAATGATATTGTCAAAAACAAGGATATCATCCAGGAGTACTCTATTCTTCGCCTTTGAAGTAACAATTTGATCTGGTTTTTCGTTCGTGTTTGCGTTTAATAGTTTCTCTAATGCTGTGCAATTTTTGTCACCCAGTTCAGGCCTTCAGGGTCGTCATTTAGTGCTTGTGAAGTCAGTTAGCAACCTACCTGCACAATATTGGATTCCTGAGCTGTCTGACAGCAACTCTTACATTTCTGAAGGTAAGATTACAAGATCTTTCTTTTATCCATATATTCTTTTCTTACACTATCTTGCCAGGTGCACTGAATAGAGTAAGAGCATATTTCTGATTATGATATTGTACAACCTTGAGATAGAATATCCAAATTTAACGTTACTGAGTGTCAGAGTAGTAGAGTACACAAAACTTGATGTCTTTATCACAGTAGCTTTGCTGGTGACAGCATCAATGATTTGAAACTTAACGCACACGAGACACAACAATCCAAACAACAAAACGAGTTACGGAAAGAAAGATACACAGTTCAATATAGCCTTGATCGCCCACAGCTCTTTTTCTCAGTCCAGATACTGTTTTGGGACATACTAATTGCGGAAACAGTCTGACTGAGTATCAAGTGGCATGTGCAGAATACGAGTTTGAACTGTGCGCCTGTCATGTTCTCATGTACACACCAGTCAGGTTTGGCAATAGCTCAAGTGATTTACCATGGATATATAATATGATGCTGTAAAACATCCAAGTCAGTTTCGGAAAATTGATTCATTGACTACTTTGATCATTTTCATTACACCCTACAACATCAGAACATAACCTCAACAAAACCACAATTGAAAACCCACAATTGATATCCTACACCCACAAGATTTCACTCTTTTTTATTGGTGCGAAAGGCAGTGTACGATGAAGGAAAAGCACTCTCTATTGATTTGACACGAGGTAAAAACACTCGTGTTGTGTTCACTAGGTCACCCTCTGGCTTTTGTTATGACTCTGCAGCCATTTCTTTGGCTTTTGTTGTGTTCTCATGGTCACCCTCAAGCTGGCTGAGGTTTCCTTTCTCCTTGATCAACTGAGCATGGTGATGTTTGCAGTAGAGGCGCCCCTCGTGTCCAATGTAGTTAGAAGGGCTGATCGTACAGCCTCCTTGACAGCACTTGAAGCAGCTCTTGTGGTATGCACTACCATTTACCGATACCTTCAAAGTAGGGTTACAAGATTTCATTATTGATGCTTTGATCACATATCTTCTCTACTATGTCAAAGGCATTTACTTTTTCTATTGATCATCAACTCGGAAACTGTTCACTTTTTTTTACAGTAAATTGTTCCTCATTTGTGCAGTAATCATATGCTTTGCGGATCATATAAGTTTCCAACTACCAGCACTACCTAGAAGACATCAAATCGACAAACAAGCTCGACCAAAGAGGTTAGTAGTTCACCTTCTCAGTCGGGTAAGCAGTCTTTGAACACACCAGGCATTTATCTCTGGTTCCACCGAACATGGAAGATACTTTACTAGGAGGTTTCTGCAAAAATCAGAGATCATGACCGCGCAATGAGAATTCATCATTAGACTAAACTTCTACCTTAACAAGCATATTATGCATTTGAATCAGAATTCGAACTTTGTAATATACCTCATTGCCAACTTGTCTTTCCGGTTTTGTTTTTGGCGTACCTTAAATCGAGTTTTACCACAGAAATTCAGCTAACATTGTACTACAAGAAATCAATGTTATTCTAACTGAAACTGAACATTAAGATTTTGATTCGTATACCGTCAAAGCTCTTGTCTAAGCTGCCGGTTCGCTTGAAGAGCTGATCAAAGTGTGGCCTGCAGTACAACACCCCTTCAAAGGAGTTGTAGTTGCTAAGCTGCAGAAACCAAACTCTAGAAGTTAGCGACACTTCCTTTGATTGTCGTTTTAATATTTATCAGATCGGCGTAATATATCTACGATACGCTAATGCAAATCTTCTGTATGTACCGCGTGCCCCACTACGTACCACTACAATGAGATTTCTCCTATATTATTAGTTCACGGGATGTTTTAATGTCGGCAGCCTAGTAACCTACTAGACATGATTAATGAATTCATTTCCTGCTACAAATTCTACCATGTGGCCTACAACGTACGAGTTTCATATACGAAAAAGTATGATAATGAATATGAAACTGCTTTATGTATTTGATACGAGTCAGGTGTTGGCTAATATGAACCGTCATATGAAACTGTAACGAAAAAACGAAATATATATATTACCTTAAGGGTACCATTGCAATGGTGACAGCGGAAACAGGCTTTGTGATAGACCTTGTTATCAGCAGTAAGCTTATCAACAAGATAAACAGTTTTGTCGCAGGCCTTGCATTTGGGGTTGGTGCTAGTAATTGTGGCCATTTTGCAAGCAAAAGCTTCACAATTACGTTACGACCAACAACAAGTGTATGTAGGAGGCTGATGAGGGTTGTTGTTATTGTTTGGGGATCAAAATATCTGGTGAAGATCAGAAAGGATGAGGATGGAAGAGAAAGAGAGAGAAGAAAAGGAGAGGGGGTGAGTAAGTGGTGGGACAGCAGGGGATTGCGGAAAGCACAAGGGGGAGGGAGGGGAGGGAAGGGTCAGTGCTGAGTTGGGTATGTCTCTTAATTTAAAGCTGTGGTCTCCTGCTTATCATTTTGTCCGATTTTCAAGCACCTGACCACCGCTGTCACTTTTTTTTTTTTTTTTTTTTTTTTTTTGTTGTTCTTTGTGATATTTCTTTTTTTTTCTGTATGGGTTAAAGATGAATTTTTTTTTTCGAAATATGGATTAAAAAATAAATGTTAAACAAAATGAGTTAAATTTCAACTTATTCAACCTTATGGGGTGCACGTCACCCCATTTCGGCACAAAACCGTCAGTGGTAATGACGGTTTTAAGTGTGTCAAACAGTACCAACTAGGCTCGGTAAAGAGGTCATTGACCACCTAAAACCGCCATATAGTCTGGCGGTTTCACTTGAAGTAAAACCGCCAGTCCGTGTGGCGGTTTCTAAACAGGACAGACACCCTAATTAGCTTCCACTATATCGGCCCAACACTAAAACCGCCATGGAGAGTGGCGGTTTCACTACAAGTAAAACCGCCAGACTCTATGGCGGTTTTAATTTAATTTAATTTATTTTTTATTTGTACGTGTTTTAAGTATAATTTTCCCCAAAAAAACACAACCCCCACCCCGACACACTCTCTCTCCACACGACCCACACCAAACCCAAACCCAAATTCACCCAACTTCTCTCTCTTCACTTCCGGTCGTCGTCGCCCACCGCCTCCAGCCGTCGCTCGTCGTTTGCCTCGCCTGCCGCCAACTCTATATAGCATTCGATTTAAGGTAAATCTTGTTCTCTCTTTAATTTAGGTTAATTTCAATTAATTATATGAATCGTTTGTTAGACTAATTGTTTGTTAGAATGACTGTTTTGTTAGTATTGGTAATGATTTGCATTTTCATGGGTAATTGTTAGTAGAAATTGAGGATTTAGGGGTTTTGTTTAATGTGCTAAGTAGACCACCCTAATTTAGGTTAATTTGATTCATTGAGTTGTTTTTTAGGTTAGTTTACAAATATTTTGAATCCAATTTAGTTAGTATTGATGCTTGAGTTTAGTTATTGGTATGCATAAGTTGATTTTTAGGGTTTTTGGTTAATTGAACATTTATGTTAGTTGAATTTTTTAATCAAATTAGTTTATTTTTCTCATTATAGAATGGAAATTAATGGGTATCCTTTGATATGTTATTGGGATGGAGAGATTGTTGAATCTAGTGGAAATGTTTGTTATAAGGGTGGAAATGAGAGTTTTGTATTTGCTAGTACTACGATGACTTATAATGATTTCATTGGGGAGATTTGTGATGCAATGAAAATGAATTGAAAGAGTGTTTCATTAACAGTGAATATGAAGTATCCGAGTGCGGGGTGTTATAAGGTTGTACCCCTTAACAATGATCGTTCTTTACTTGCTATGTCGCCAATTGTCCAACACTCAAAGGTTCCTTTTATGGACATTTATGTTGAAGTGGGAAGGGTAGACTCCTATATTAGAAATGTATTGCCGACAACGATTTCAAACGCCCAATACTTCTCTCACGTCAATGAGTAGATTTGGGGATGTTGCGCAATATGTTTCTATTGAAACCAATAACATAAATACAGGAACATTGGATGAGGATTTAGAAGGAGATGAGGCTGAGGAGGAGTTGAATGTTGTTGAAAATATGATTGATGGTGAAGAAGATGAGGATGATGATGATTTGGTTGGGAAGAGCGCCCCACACGTAGAATTTAATACGATTTACGAAATTGATCAACAGCATGTGAATTCTTGGAAAACATGGGTTAATGAAGTTGAACTTAAGGTTGGAGGGGAGTTTATAGTTGGTCAAAGATTTCCAAACAAGGCCGCCATGATAGAAAATGTTACTTTGTACTCGGTACAACGTAACCAAACTTTCAAAGTGTCTGAATCTAAACCCCATACCGTCACTTTCAAGTGTGGTAGAACGCCAAACCCATGCAATTGGAGGCTTAGGGCATCACAAAAACAAGAAAAGTATTCAAATCCTTTTACCATTGTCACTTATCTAGGGCCTCAGAAGCTACGTGTGTTGGTGATGTTATTCCACGCGACCATATGAATTTGAAACGAGGTTTTATTAGTGAACCTATTAAAACCTTGTTGCCAAAGATTGGTCCATCAACGTTCTAGTTCTTATTGAATTCATCAAAGATAAATTCAATTATACTATCTCATATACTACTCCTGCCCAAAATGATCTCCCCCTTTCAAAAACTGTTTTTGAGTAGCAATGTTCGGAGCTAGTTTTAGACCAAATAAATCGTTCACTTGTCTAAAAAATTAGTACATATTCTATTTTGCAGTGCATTCTACCAAGCCCGTTTGATTTTAAGGTAAACGGGTCTTTCATTTGGTCTAAAAGTAACTCCCAAGATGGCTACTGAAAAACAGTTTCGAAAGGGGGAAATCATAGTGGGTAGGAGGGTGTATGAAGGGATGGAATGCTAAACAAAGGGCAATTGCAAATCTATATGGTGATTGGGATGAATCTTATACGTTGCTCCCTTACTTCATGCAAGCAATAAAGAATGCAACCCGGGAACAGTTGTGCATTTTGTAAATATGTCAACGGGCAAGCCTAAAAAGGAAACTTTCTTTCGGGTGTTTTGGGCATTTGGACCATCAATTCAAGATTTCCACCATTGTCGCCCTCATATAACTATTGATGGCACTCATTTATATGGGAAATATAAGGGTACTTTACTTATTGCAATGGCAGTTGATGCTAACG
>JBBYHQ010316406.1:0-16380 GCA_038382645.1 Spergularia azorica | reverse complement strand
ATTTATTGAATTTTTTTTAATTGAAATATTAAATCTATAATTTAATTAACTAATTACCTAACAACTAACCGACACATTATCACTTAACGGAAAAATCTAACGGAAGTTACTATTTGAGTACCATGTGCCAAAGTAGTAAGTTCAGGGGTACCATGTGCACAAACTTGCAAAGTTGGGTACCATGTGCAATCGGCCAAAGTTCGAGGGTACCACGTGAATTTTCCGAAAAAACTATTTTTTCTAGGGGTACCATGTGCGAAATGTTGTGATCTCAAGGGTATCGTGTGCACAAAGTGGTAACTTGAAGGGTATCATGTGCAAAAATTATGAATAGTTTAAAAATATATATATTTTTATGAAAAAAAAAACATGTTTTTTTGTATTTTTTGTTCATGAAATAATTTTTTAGATTTGTTTTTAAAAGACTTAATAATTTATTTTTTAATTTATTTTTAAATTGAAAATTAAATTATATAATTTAAATTGGTAAGTTTAATTAACTAATTTACCTAACAACTAACCATGACATCATCGCTTAACGGAAAATCTAACAGAAGTTAATATTTGGGTACCATTTGTACAAAGTAGTAAGTTCAGGGGTAGCATGTACACAAAATTGTCAAGTTGGGTAGCTTGTGCAATCTGTCAAAGTTCGAGGGTACCACGTGAATTTTCCGGAAAAAAAAAGCTGTGTTCAGCAACCAGGTTAATTATGCCAAAATCAAGAATTAAAAAAAAAAAGAAGAAGAAGAAACCACCTCAAACCCCGTCCGCCCATCCCCTCCTTTCCCCGCCACTGCATATCTCATAAACCCTAATAAACCCCTAAACCCTAAATTCCCCATTCTTCAAACCACACATTTCTCCCCCAATTTTTCGATCTCAAAACCCTAACAATGGCGGACGTAGTCCACTACAGGCTAGAGCGCATGTTCCCGGAGCTCGAAGACCTAGAAAAGCGCGCCCTATTCACCCGGAGCGAAATCGGAGAAATCGTCAAGAAGCGTAAGAAGTACGAGTACAAATTGAAGAGACCAAGTCCACTCAAGCAGGATTTTCTTGAGTATATCGAGTACGAGAAGGCGCTCGACCGCCTAAGACGGTTGCGGAAGAAGGCGATTTCCGGTGGACACGGTGGCAAACGGTCAAAAGCATCTGCCTCTGATCTCGCCGGTGTTCGTCGTGTTATTGAGCTTTATAGAATGGCTACGAAGCGGTTTAAGGGTGATATTGATATTTGGTTTCAGTATTTGGAGTTTTGTAAAGAGAAGAAAAATGGGAGGATGAGTAAGGTATACTTTGATTTCTTGTTAGGAGTTTTATTTTGATGGTTTGATTGGTTGATATATGCGTCTTTCGTGTTTTGTCGAAATGTCGGTCCAATAATCGGGTTTTTGTAGGGGTAATGTTGTTTTGTGCTTGAATGTAGGACCAGTAATCGGGTTTTTGTTAGGGGGTAATGTTGTTTTTATGCTTGGAGCTATGTAAGTTCTGCATCGGGTGGTTGTCCGGTGGTACACATTTTAGAGACCCTGCCCGGATTCTGAATTGGGTGGTTAAGGAGTATAATCATACGCAATTTTGTTAGGGATTAGTTTGCTTTGTTGGATTGTGTTAATGTTGTGAATGATGGGTATTATATGGGTTATCAGTGTGCAATTGTCACTTGGGTATAATGTGGTTTGTTACTGAGTTAGATTCGTCCATTTGAAGAAAAACGTGGAATTACAATTGGGAATTTGAGGTGTGACAGTTCCAATTAGACAATGGTTTGAGGGTATTGGAGTGTTGTTTTTTTGTTGGGTTGGGGCGAGGGTGGATGGGTTTTATATGTAGGTGGTTAAAGGTGTTGGCTTTAATGGTATGTTGTTAGGATAATGATCTTTTGAAGCAATGAGGATCTTCGGGTTTGTTCTCTCTTTGCACGGGGCTCTTGCTTGGAGGGCTTGATGAGGCATAAACTTTTGTTTGGACTTGCTATGCCTTTGAACATATTGGTAACTATTGATTTCGTTAATTGCGGTAGATATAGATATTGAGGTTTTTGTTGCAAGTTGGGATGTGGAAGGTCTTGTATTGAATTTTTTTCTTTTTTTTCTTTTGTGGTGGTTGTTTACAAGGATAGATGACATTAGCATCATGGATAGAAATGAGTCAACCTCGTTATACTGGACCTTGGTGTCGAAATGGTGATTAAAGTCGTCCAACTTGGTTTTTAGTGTGAGCCAAACGATACAGTACTGATATGGTTTCTAGAGGAGATTGAGATGTGGTCTTTCATGAGTCAGGGTAATAAAAGACTTGGATCGGAATGTGAGCAAGCCAGCTGAATTGTTTGGGAGGATGTAACAACTTGGAGTGATTATTTTAACATAATCCCCTCTTTTTTTATCAGCAATTTTGTTGATCTATCTCATCAATTTGTTTTCTCGATGATTTCTTTTTATCTGAAGCACTTCTCTTTCTGAATTGTTCTTTATTTTATTTTAGATTAGATGGAACTTTCTGTATAAATTGGTACTCTTGTCTGGGTTTTAAGACCGGTGTTGTAAGCCTTGTGGCAAAAGGTTGTTGAAAGTCATTCAGATTTTCGTTTCAAGTTCTCATTTCTGTTTGTATAAAAACAAGTATTCCTTTATGCTTGTTCTGTATATATGTCGCGTAAATAGGAGGTATACTCTCCTATGTAAATTCATGGAACCAATAATGATTAGTCTCTGATGTTATGAGTCTCTTAAATTGTTGAATGTTTTGACAGTTTGCTACATTGCATGAAACAGGCTTTGGCTGAAGTGATGAAATTTCATCCTAAAGTACCTGCAGTATGGATCTATGCTGCTGCTTGGGAATATGATCATAACTTGAGCTTTCATACCGCGTTATCCCTTATGCAAAGTGGTCTTAGAGCCTGCCCAAATTCAGAAGATCTCTGGGTGGAGTGTGTACGTTTGATACTTACACATCTTAATAAGTTAAGAACACGCAAGGTCATGCTTGGAGAAGATAGTAGCACTCTAATTCGTGATGTTAAATCTAAAGAGGATGATAAATGGAAAGATGAGAATGAAGATTTATTCATGTCCCTTGACGAGAAAAATGGGGCTAATGATGGGTTGGATGTTCAGAATGGAGATTGTGATAAACTGGATGCAGTCTGGGTCTCTGTTTTGGAAGAGACATACAAAGAAGCTGTTAAAACTCTCCCATCTAATTTCGGTCTGAGAAAAAGATTTCTTGAGATAGTGGAAGCTACAGATTTGGGGCACTTAGAAAACTTACGAGCTGAGATATTAGCCGGCATGAGGAGAGACTTTTCAGGAGAACCTGATTATTGGGATTGGCTTGCAACACTAAAGTTAACGGACCCACATACGACTCCTGATATCAGTTCAGAAGGTGGGCGTCTGCAGGTTGATGAAGTTATTAAGGTATGGGTTTCAGTTGTAGGTTCTCTTTGGGAGTATGTGTGATCTTTATTATCTTTTTATTTGTTTACCTACGCCATTACTTTTTTCTTTTTTTTCTTTGTCTCTCAAATTGATCTAATGTCCTTTTATTGACAAGAATCTGCAGCTGAAGACTTTCTTATATCTATTTATCTAGCTGTGGGATAGTCAGTTTACCATAAAAGAAAGAACTATGTATTCATGATCTACTTTGCTAGTGAACCCTTCTCCTAATGCATATGCTTCTACGCAAACCTGAGATTCTTCTCATTTATTCCAATCTTTTGTCAATTTGTCTAGGTATATGAGGAGGCTATAACTATTACACCATCAGTTGTTATTTTCAAGAAGTATATCAAGCTTTTGATGGATGCCATCAATCCAAAAGAAGATAAGCAAAACGCTGGGCTTTCAAGTGTGGTAGAGTATGCAGCAGACTATACTAAACACATAGTTGGGGCATTTGAGAAAGCTGATGCCTTGGGGTGTCTAGATGAAGATCTTGTTTGTCAGTACGTAAAGTTTTATGTCAATATGGATAAATATGATGAAGCACTGAAACTAGCAGAGAACTTCTGTAATGGAAAATTCTCAGATGCAAAACAATTATGGGCTCTCAGGGTCACTGAACAGATGAGGTGTGCGAAAGGTTCTGCAGCTGTTTCTAAAGCTCATCGTTCATCTGTTTACAACCTCTTCAAAAAGATGGTGAAAAAAGTAGATGTCTCTGATACTGAGAACGTTTGGCTCAAGGTAAGTATTCACCTTGTTTTTTTTTTATCAACGGTGAAGCAATTGTTAGGTTAACATCAATTTGGATGTTGCTATTAGTTTCGAACAAATGATGGATGTCTGAGGTATCTTTGTCTGTTTTTTTTGGATGTATTGACTGTTGAAGCTGTTGAAGCCTCTTTGAATGACAAGAAATTTAAAGTAATCTGGTAGATGTTTAAGTTAGTTCAGGTACGACTTACAAAAAGAAAGTCCGTACTCTGTGCATCTTAATTTTGAGGTTGACAGGGCTTGCATGCATTAAAGTAAGCATTACAGGTAGTGCACTTTTCATTGGTGAGTATATGAAGCAATGGAGGGCATGTACATGATGGCATGGGTGTGATAGGCACGTAAGGTGTATGTGATATGAGATGGCTTGTCTAAAAGTGAAATTTAAACAAATAGAAACCTTCTATGTTGAAGCGTGTTTATGTTTATCCATGAATTAGAATGAGTGTCGTGCATCGATTTTTCTTAAAATGAACAGTTGTAGTCAGGTTCCTGGGCTGTTACTTACTGTGTGTGTAGCCAAGTCCTCATAAAACTTCATTATATAATAGAGGAATATGATCCTGAGTAGGCTCTGCTTAACCACATATATTATAGGCCTATTGTGTCTTTTGTTATGTCAAATTTTTGCCTCCCTCTGTCTAGCTATGCTAGCCTTCATCCTCTTTACTTTCTGATTGCATCAAATGATTTACCAGTCTCATTGTAATGTTACAGGCCCTTGACCTATTTGCAAATGACAAAAAGTACTTTGGGAAGTTGCTGGACCTTTCTCTTGTTTCACTTACAAAAGACGGTGGCTCAGATAGTGGGTTCTCTCTCTCTGCTACTCTTGTCAAGTTTGTTTGGGAGAAGAAAGGAATTCAACAAGCCAGAGACTTGTATAAGCGGTATGTAGCTTGGGCCCTTTTTTTTTCCTGCTGAATCTCTTATCTGCCCTCCTCTGTTACTCGGACTCGTGTGTCAGACAAATTGGAATTGGAGGATTTCTGCCTTGCGATTTTACATTTCACCTGTTTTATAGACTTGTCACAAATGTCTTGAAACTGTCTGAATGAGTATGAACCAAATGATGAGTCAGCTAAACGAAGTAATGAAAAGAAAACATAATTACGATATAGAAGGATGTTTGCCAAGTGCTAACAGTTGTGAGAAAACTGGAAAAGGATTTAATGATGTGAACTGAGAATGGTGCCTGTAATTCTGTGCTGTATAGTGTACATGTCAAGAGTCAGTTGTTTTCGAACATGGAGGATAGAATGTGGTTCAGTGTCGCCAGCCCTGACATTCAGGGATGAACCGGACAAAGTCGGAGTAACATAGTCGTGCACTATTTCACTATGTGTAACCATCAAAAACAGTTATTAATCAAACTACTCTTCTCTTCTGCAGCCTTATTACATTGCCTCACCCAGGTTTGGCTTTATATAGACACTGCATTGAGCTGGAAATCTCAGTTGGTGATGATGCTAGTATTGTGAATGCAAGAAAGTTGTTTGATTGTGCACTTTCAACATATAGTGAGGATGTCAGCCTGTGGCAAGAATATTATTCCATGGAGATAAAGGTCAGTTTCTTCTTCTGCTTAGATACTGGATTTCTTCTCATGGCTACCAATTTTTTACTCGTATGATTTTTGCAATAATTGGTAGCTATACATTTCGAGAGCAATGGACTCCTTTCCATCTATGTCCGGGAATTTTCACATGCTTATTCAATTTATGTTCCTTGGGCAGATGGGAACGTCTCAAACAGCCAGCGGTGTACATTGGCGTGCAAAGAAAGCCCTGGGAGATGCCTCATCACTTACTGCGCCTTCCGCTTTTTGATACCTGTTTACAAACAGTACAAAGTTGTGATTCTTGTGCATGCAAGATATTGACACTATGCTTCATGTACCACACCGACACTCACTGATTATGGTATTCTGTGAACAATTGATCAAGCAGATCAGGTCAAAGCTTGGCTGAGTTCTTAATATGCGGACTTTTGTATCTTTCAAGACGATTCAAGCATGCTCGAGCTACAAGCACTTTTCTTGTCAGGGTCGATCCCATCCCTACCTGTAGATTTCGCAGACAGACACTGTCCAGTATGGCATCATCTTGAATCTGGTTGTAGGCTGGTCAAAGGACTCAAAGCCCCTCCATCTGTGTGGAATTAAAATGTCTGATCACCAAAAATTCTGTAATGTCTTTTTTTTTTTTTTTGTACTTGATCACTTTTTTGTAGGGTTGCTATCAATTAGCAACCAACTAATGTAGCATACAAACATTTTTGATGGAAAACAACAAGAAACTACCCGTATACCAGCGTTGCCATTGCTTTTAAGGTTTGTCCATCTGACGTCAAATGCCATACCGGTGTTGCCATTGCTTCGAAATAGGATCTGATTCTGACGTAGTTTTTGCGAAAACTTGTCTGCAGAGGGTTCGAATAAGCATGAGCCCTATGAAAGAAATCATCTTCTGTATACATAAACATGATAGGTTTGCTATGCGTCTTTCCGGGCCTCCATAAGTGCATTTTGTATGATCTCTTATAAGTTACAAAAGCGCTACCGGCCTCAAACAACTATTTTTTGCCAAATTTGAGAAAACAACCAATGGGGAAACAGTGATTATTACTTAACTATCAAACAAATACACTGCAGCAATATCTTGTCCCAGTGAAAAAAATGAAGCTGTAGGGATGATTCAATGTTATTCAGGACTTGTACAAGAAGTTATTATTCAACTGGGAATACATCTCTATATCTTCACTTATATCCCCCATGTATACCAAACATGCGCCAATGCGCGAAATGCCCTACTGCTATGGAAAAACTGAACGCACTACTGTTCCTTCCACGAAGGTCCCAACCAATGGAAGTAAATGTAGGATTGAACTTATCAAAGCCCCTACGACTACGAAGGGAAAGAAAATACTAGAACTACTTAACAAATCTAACGTAAAAAAGTTTATCATATGATATACACAAGGGGGCAATGGATCTTGATAGGTCAAGATATATCGAGTGGTTGTAAGAAAAGATGAATGTACATGGGTGGATGGGCTGGTATATGAATTATTTCAGTTTCCGTCTTGCAAAAATTGGAAGTCTGGATTTTCAACCAGATTGGGCGGCGCTTTAACACCAGCGAAATCTCTTTCCTCCTGGGAAGCGGATAGCTCGTCCACAGAGAAGGGTATGCTGTAGTAAAACATATTGTTAAAGATAAAGTTTAAGAATTAGCCAATGAACATGGATATATTAATTTGTTATTCACCTGGAAAGATCATCTAATAAGAAGGCATTATTAGCCGCTTCACTGTCTGTTTCTTTCTCTTTTTCGTCAGACATTAGTGCCCTCATACTGGAAATCACCTGCATAAGGGAAAAGAAGATGTCGCTACACTGGACACTGGAAGCAAGAAGCGTAAGAAGATCATGACCAAGTCTGATGAACTTACATCTGGAGAGACACTTCTTGTGTTGTAACTGTCATCCCAATACAACGTGCATATTCTGTAGAGTTGCTGGACACTCAAAAGCTGAAATGACACAAAAAACTAAGTCAATCAAATGTGATATCGAAGTATAAGAATCACTCTATCAGTACACTGATTGGAGTGACATTTAGCAACTAAAGTTCCCCAATAGAGAGTTCCGCAATCTACTAAGCAAAAGGAGAAGTTTCTCAATTGATGAAGAATTAAGAAGTCATCGGTTTTGCTGCTATATGATCCATTTTCCAAAAATTCTTGGCATATTTCATGCCATAGAGAAGAGGAGAATTTTGAATAATGAATCTACCAGCAGATAGGGTAATGATGAAAAAGTTCTCAATCGATGTTAATGGATACCGTAACCAACCTTTTCAGTGCATCTAAATAATGAATTTACAACAGGTAGCAGCTCATTCCCAAAAATTCATTTCTCAAGACAATGTTTTTTAAATAACAGTAATAAGAGCGAGATAAAGATTCAAGACTGAAGAGGAAGACCCATCTTTCTAATGGAAGTCCGCCAACACTAAGGAGACGTTCAAGTGGAGAATAGTGTTGAGCCAACGCAGGTTAGGCTATTGTCCTATGGGTAACTACTGGCAATGGCCAAGCTTGGCGAGACTGATAGGGATCCTTCAAAACCCCTAAACCCCCTGATAAAACCTTAACATTTAAGTATAATAATGCAATCTGATACAAGACCATATCGAGTAGTAAATTTTAGATCAAATTAACATTTTTTGTGAACAGGTGCCATGGTAAAGTCGTAAACAGCAATTTTACTGCCACAAAGACTATCTTCTTAAAATAAAATAAAAAGACATTGCAACAAGAATTATTTATGTCACCCGGTACAGTTAAGTTCCAAAACTAATTATATTTCAATTTAACACTTGCACAATTTAAGTGCATAAGAATGTCTTCTTTTAGAAAGGGAAGAGACTTACAGGGCACAGATCACTTGTTATATCATCATAGGTGATCCTTGACTTCTGGTGTATCACCTGTAAATAAATCAGAACAAAAATTTAGAAGTCCCTCAAACATTGAAATTAAAAAAAGTCCCTCAATCAGCAGAATAACAAATTAAAATGTTAAAGTGTTCAATGTTCTCAACTGGACTATCTCTCCCACAACAAAAAAAAAAAATAATAAGAATTAATAAAAGGAGGAGAGAGAAGGAAAGAGGCTGGAAAGAAATGTTACAGATTTCTCTTGACTTGAGAACTTAATATTATACTATATCAATAACTTTACAACAAATATAGATAAAGACGTAAAATCGAAAAGTTAAAAGGACTAGAGTCAACCAACTTACCAGGAAACCAACGGCTTGCCTTATGTGCTTGAGCTCGTCCCAGGAAGATCCTGCAAACTGTGATTAACTGTATAAGCCAAAGATTCAAGATTGCACAACACGGCAGAAACTCAAATCACCTCAAACATATTTTTCTTGATAAATGAGGCAATCTGATGTATAAAAATGTTTCTACCCTAATTGGTAGGAATTTGGGTTGTGCAGTGGCCATGTCTAAATTTGCAGGTTTAGGTAGAAGTAAAGAAGTGATGTTGTGAGCATGCGCGGTGCAAACTATTTTGGTGTGTTTCAATTGAGTGAAACTCGTGCATTTCCTCTAGGGATTTATTGCTAACAGGACTATAGTTTTGGACCGGTAAATTTCTCAGCTTCACATTGATCGCTGGTGCCTTCTAGCCGGAAGTATTGGGAGGTTGTATACTAGCAAAATGAAGAAGTACGTTAATTTGGAAAAAATTAAACAAAAGATATTGTCATCGCACTTTGATATTATATATAACATTTGGTCTGAAAAGATCTTATAGCTGTCTCGATACAATACTCCTTTAAAAGTAAACATTTCTTAAATGGAGGTAACACAGATGAAGGTGGTTTTGCCATTACCTCCTCGGTTGCTTCTTGGCACCATGATTCTAAGTCATCCAATCCAGCCTTTACATATTCTCCATTGCTGAATGTGCAGCACTCTCGACGCAAAAGTAAGCTGTCAAGTCAGTTAGATAACATCTCAGGTTTCCATTACACGTTCCCAGTTTCTAGCAATTAAATGACATCTTAATTCTTCTTTCAGCTCAGTGATCTTTTGTAGGTTTATAACGTAAAAAGTATGGTTATGTTCAAGATAGGATAGACAAAATGAACAAATGAAACTTAAGAATGGTGTTGTAACTTGCATACAACGAACAATAGCTTGGAGGTCTTGAGGCCCCAATTTTTTTTGATTTAGTACTTACACCTTCATGTTAACACTTGCATAGACTACACATATAAGCCAGAAAATTCACCAGATTTGCCATAGTAATGCACCATATTACTGTATTAAATAAAATTTCTCCAGGAGTTTGCTGTCAAAAGTAATATCATAAGCTAAGTAAGACCAAATTATACTCAACGCATGCATCCGTGTCTAGTACATCACAGCGTTTCCAATAAACTTCCCCGAGATGAGTTATGTGCCAGCTGTAATGAAAACAAAAACCCTACCTGTTGAAAAGTTGCACATTGATAAACGAAAAGATCTGTGTAAAGATATTCTGTACAAGATTTTTGGGTACCTGACCAGAAACGACACAATATGAGTAACAAGCCAAAATTGTAAAATAGCTAGATAGAGAAAAGACATGAATTACATACATGGTTCTCCTTGAGTATATCAAGAAATATATTAAGGTTGTCGATGATGTTACGCCAGTGATTAACTACAGGGACATTACTAAGAGATCGTCGCAAAGAAGTACCACCTGAGGATGTCTTTGGAGCCTACATGACAGGAAAAAACAATGTCAAACATTTGTAGTCTTCAATGTTACAGCCACCAAAAAAAAAACATGATACAGATAT
Organism: Spergularia azorica; assembly: GCA_038382645.1. Lineage (NCBI taxonomy): Eukaryota > Viridiplantae > Streptophyta > Magnoliopsida > Caryophyllales > Caryophyllaceae > Spergularia > Spergularia azorica. The sequence continues at coordinate 5,784 of JBBYHQ010316406.1, read as the reverse complement.
ACTTGCTCAACCCCTCTACCTCAGGCCCCAGAATAAGGCTGGTTTCAGTTCTATCTTGTATAGTTCACGATATTATAAATCATACCGATCGTTTATGAATTAGTGTAAACAGTTCAACAGCTAGAAATAGTTTTTATATGTTCACCATTGTTTTTTTTTTTTCCAGCAAATGATGGAGAATATCGATTAACAGGGCACCAAGGGGGTGACTCCACAGGCGTTTACTAATTCAGTCGCTGTATAATATTAATTTACAGGTTACTACAGTGAGTGGTTTAAATTTTTTAATATCAGATATCTTTAACATCCTCCTACAAAGTCACCTCTTGATAATTCCAGAATCAGAGTTGGGCCTAAAAGAAAAGCAAGTTTATTTGAGGTCAAAAGTTCATGCTTAGAAGTCGTCTATGTACCTGAATGCAAGAAGCAAGCAAGGGGGCGAGCTCCTTCTTAAAATTATCTCGAATGATCCCAAATATTTTCTCAACATAGGCAGTAAGCTGCTGCTTGAAAAGCAAAGCTGGATACTTGGCCTCAACCGGACGGACTATATCAACTTGAATACCAGCAGAAGAAGGAGATGACCGGAATCCCTAAAATAACCAAAGCATTGTCAAGCTTCTGAGGAAGAGGGAAAATGATATCTCATATTTTAAGTTTTCAACAACTCAAACTACTATAATAACTTCTGCGATCCTAGCTAAAAGAGCATCAAATGATGTGTTACTTGTGCCATCCTCCCAAAAAATGATGTTGGCTGAGGAGGTTTCCAATCTCTGCTTGCTTTTAAACTTCTTTGTAGCAGAAACAAAAGTGTAGAAGTATTGGATAGCCAGTAAGCCAGATAGCAATTGTCATCAGAATTCTGCATAAATTTGGTAGGAAGTCCAAGGTTAAACAAGAAAACAAGTATAGTTCAATTCAAGGACTAAATTCACAGATCAAATCATCACGAGAACAGGTGAACATGGAAACAAGTCAAACAACACATACTGCAATACAAGAACCACCCCTCCCCCTTTTCTGCACACACAGAGTGAGCACATACACACACACAGATCCTCTAAACCAAAACTTTTATAATATGTCATTCATTGTTTGCTCTAATGTTCGTTGACTACTACACTGCTGGAGCAGACTTTGTAACACATAAACCACATCTCGTATACTGTCTCGTATTTAACCTTGGGATATCATAGACCGAAACGAGGATAACTAATGCCTCACAGCCACCAGGTTTATCTTACAAGTGGTCCTGCAATACTAAAGGTACCATGGACACTTTTTGGGAAAAAAAAAAAGACTACTCGTATATTTGAACTTCTGAAAGTACAAATGGATAGTTATGATAATGTGCCCTACTGGCCATGGACCAGAACAGTTATACAGTTATATTCAGGTACAACTCAAAAGTTCCTAATAAGTGGTTAAGGGAGACCAAAAGTGCGCAACCTTTCCCCTACAATAACAAACAGAGGCTGCCCAGTAAAATTGAAACGGCAACGCCCATTTGCTGTTTCAAGGAAAGGGAAGCAGGGAATGTTTTAAGAGTCGTTTTTTATTTAATCCAATATCTCCAAAGCCAAAAAGACCAATTTAACTTGGTGTTACTCGAAAGGGATGATCTATATTCATCATTATCACCGTTACTTTATTTTTTTTCTATAAGCAAAGAACACCAATATTGTCACTATATTCTTCTTATATCTTAAATGAAAAGGATCACAAGAAGAGATTGCAAACAGATTACGCCGCGTAATGGGATGACAAACTTTGACTAAACCCTAATCCAATACATCAGACAAATTGAAAATCATGACTCTTTTGAAGGGGTTGAAAATCATGCCTTGACCATGGGCAGATCTTCATATAACTTTGGATCCCCCAAGCCCCCAGAAAAAGATGGAAGACTTGCATTATTTTTCCCGAAAAAATACGTTCCAGAAATAGACGGAACATATGTTTACCTCAATTGCAGAGCCAATCAGCTGGATGAGGCGGTCAAAGACATTAGTCCTTTCCGCTTCGAACGATTTCCAGTGAAGGAGGCACTTGTACATGGTAAATGCAGCAACTGGCTTCCCCTGACTGAAGCCAACATCTCCAGACACAACTTTAACTAGAGCATCAGAGAGCTCCTGCATAAAGAATTTGCAAAGATATGATGGGAGCATAGAGACTTCAAAGAAAATTCATGCGTGAGAAAAGATTGCCACCCTGTTCTCAGAACAAGAAAAAAAATACATACCCGTTGCCGTTCCATCTGTGATTTTCTCAAGGACTCAGTACCGAAATTTTTCCTTGGAGTTCCACTAAGGACTTCCTGTCAAACATGGTCAATTTACATTTAGCCACAAAATCATGAGACTCAAAAGATTATTAATGCCTCAAATCTGTGTCCTTGCAATACTAACCTAAAAAAGTGACATTTTAAGACTGTTTTATATATAAATGGATGACAGTTAAATAAGGTAAATTTGAACAAAAGTTGAAGCTGTCAGCATATTAACCTGGTTTTCTGACATTCTTCTACTGGAAGATTTCAAGGCTTGCTGCCGGAGAATGTGGTCCTCAGATTCCATGTCAGAAATTTTTTCTTCAAGCCTGAATAATTACCGAAGAAAATTCAGAAGGTAATCACTAAAAACGAAGAGAAACAAAATGCCTGCTTGAGGTTGTATTTCCATGACACACTCAGCCTCATTTGAAGAAAAAACATGGTGGCACACTCAGCCTCATTTGAAGAAAAAACATGGTGGCACACTCAGCCTCATTTGAAGAAAGATTTCTAAATTTATCAATCTCCAACACACATGTGTGCTCATATTTACACCTTAAAAATCAGCATAACAGAAAAAGGGGCCTTGACTTCCCAAAAAAGATTCATTTAATCATGCTTATTCTTATAATGCTAAAACACGTATCAGAGGTAAAGCTACATCTCCTAACGACTTGCCCAATAGCTCTAACACAACTACAGATAGAAGAAAACACAGAAACAATTCTGCAAGCTTTCAACAATGGCACTTAGGAAGATGAGCTGTAACTTGGGTGCAGCCGTCCAAAATCAAATCAGAGTTAAACATACAGAAGACACCTTCCAGCTAAGTGTCCCACGCTGTATCCAAATCCTACTCTTGTATCTAATGTGATGTTTAAAGCCGCTACTGGGACAATAAGATAAAGAGACAGACATAAAGTGTATAATACCATTAACTCTCGGGCCTGACTTCATAAAAATTAATGCTAAGAGGTCCGTGGATGGTGCCATGAAAGGTTCAATTTTCCATTTCTCATCCAGACTGAAAATACACCCATTAATGAAAGCCTGGAAAGTATGAACTAAAACTTAAAGACATGTGGCCGTAGCTCGGATTATTTCAAATCGAGCGGGCCTCACAACCCCACTTCTTGCATGTCCACTACAACCAGTGACAGACCTAAAGTCAGCTTAGACTAACTTCTACCCAGTCAGCACTACAAAATTTTTCCAGTAAGAGCCGAAGCAAAGCTCTGTCTGACCAGTGATGTCTTCAGCAAGCATCAATTCATTAGCTCAGATCACTGAATATCTTCTGCTAGACGCAAGCAAAAGCATACAGTAGAAACATCAGCCAAGATTAAAGCCCTGAAGAAATATAAGTCTTAACAGGTAGGTAGGACTGATTTATGACAATTGGAAAAAGAACGTACAGCATTTCCAATTTGGTTGCATGAGGATATCAGCAGTGAATTCAAAATCTTATAGTAAAAGAGTAGTCAGAACTACGAGAGCACTATTAGGCCACTTTTAAGATCAGCAGTTAAACCAATTATATGGCTGACATTAGTTCTTCGCGGACCAACTTATAGAACAGCAACTAATAACAGATAGATAACAGAGTTATTAAGCACCTCTGAACTGTATTCTTGAGCTGAATGATCTTAGACTCTGCGTTTTGTGCCTGCTTTAAACGCTCTTCAGCCAGTTTGCTAGTATCCTCGAACTTCTTCTCAACTTCATCAATCTTCTTTTCTAATGAACACACCAGCTCCTATAGTGCAGCAAAAAAACTCAAGTGAGTGAATAACTAATGACACCCTAAGTAGATGATCAACCTGGAGCTGCACAGAAGAAATTACTTTGAGTTGATCCTTTTCCTCAGTAAGCTTGTTAACAAGTTCATTATCAACTACAGGCACTTCCTGTATGACAGGGACTTGTTCGGCTGTATTCTTAACATTTTCTTCGCGTTCCTTCATAAGCAATGTCTTTGTTTCTTGAAACTGCTTCTGCATGTCTTCGAAAGCTAGCTGTAACTTTGAATGTTCTTGCTTTTTGGTCTCTTCAAGATCAGCCTGAGAAACGAAGAACGGAGAAGGGACATTAAAAGGAAAAGAAAAAAACATAATCACGTAGTGAAAATATCCAGAAATTTTTTTGAAAAAAAAGAACTCTCATAAAGTTTGTCACAAGGAAAATCAAAAGAGATGCTCAATCTCCTTATATGATACCAACATTCCTTCTACTCCGTACTCATTGTACAAGCAGTCAAAGTGGTCAGTTGTTTCCCCACTAAAATACTTACTCTCAGACGTTTCTCCAGCTGCAGACGCCAAGTTAGTTCTTCAACTTGCTTTTCCAACTTGTTCTTAGCTTCCTGCAGGGCTCCTGTTTCCTTTGCAGCCTGAAGATTAATAAGGGAAAATTGTAAATAATGATGTCAAACATATCGCTAAGATAACAACCAGTCAATTACAAATAACAGCTCCACAAGAGCGTTTACCTAAAACTGTAGAAACATTGATTAAATGATATTAGAGAAAATTAGAAAAAAACCTCGCTGAAGTGAAGAAATAGGAAAACTGGCTAACAAAAGATCACAGTGACATGAGTAAATACTGAGACACCCATTTCAAAAGTGATATATGTTAATTAAAGGCACAAATCACCATGATTGTCAGCATCCAGGTGCTATCCCTTATCACACAGTTAAAAGGTCACAAAAAAAACTGGGTTGTTATGGTATGTGCCATATCCTATCTTATACATAAACAAAAATGGATTCCACCACAAGCCCAACAAAGGAGTAGTTATACCAGTGTAATTGATAGTTTAAGAAGCAGTACAACAAACAACATCAAGGGAAAATATGGGGTGCCACTGTTACACACAACAGATCATCAATAGGCCAAATCTACAACAGATTGTTCTTGCTACCACTGTGAATGTCAACACAGTACCAAAATGGTCACCTATTAACAATCTTATATCTTCGATAGACTGCACAATAAATGTAAATACAACGGTTGCACCCAATACATTTTCCATCAAAAGATTCAAAACCCACTAAAAAGCATGCAAGCCTGCATATTTGATTTGAGACTTCAAAAGCCTTAACCTTATAGAAAAAAAGAGTAAACGAGTTCGGGTGAATAGAAAAGGTAGGCGATAAAATACAAAGTAAAACGAGAGGAAAAAAAGTGGAAAGACACAGGGTGAAGCAAATTACATAAGCAAGCACGATAATTGCATCCTCATTCTTAGGGAAACTTCAATACTAGTATTAAAACAACTGACAAAACCCTCAAAAGTTGAAATTGGGAGGTGCATATGTGATTCCTTCTTCTCCAGCATACTCATAAAAAATGAAAGTAAGAATTGATGATGCATCAAAAAACTTATCATATCGGTCAACATATAAGTAGCTAATAGGTTTTGGTAATGTCACCATTTTAAGCTGTCGGAATTCTCTTCTTGCTAATTTTACTCGCCAAGCACATTGTGTAGTTATAGCAGCCTTC
>JBBYHQ010316390.1:0-16381 GCA_038382645.1 Spergularia azorica | reverse complement strand
CCCTGCAACATATCATTTGTTGATGATTGACACCTGGCTGAGGTTAGCTTGTTCTTAGTTGGAACCCTAAAACCTTTTAACTTAATAACTAATTAATCCTGCCACTTACATTACACTAATCACATTTATTAATTATGCCTAATTAAGCTACAAACCCATCTAAAATTTTCCTCAAAGACCGAACCCACAAATCTCATTGGTCTAGGAACTCACTTCCACGTGGGCATCGACCAATCAGAGGAGAGTATGAGGGACATCGATCGTAATCTTTATGATTAGTGTCTCAAACAACCTTCCAACCATTAGTCTGCATCAGGTAGATTAGCACTAAAAAAGTGGGTGTTACTAACACTAAAAAAATTAACTAGTGCAAATAACAAGGAAACATTTTTCAGGTCCAGTTACTCCTTCTGGGTTTAAACCGAGGGCATGTGAATTAAAAGTCTCCATTAGGGGCTAAAATGTATGTATATGTCTGCTGATGAACTAATAATCTCGACCACCAAGGTATGCATGAGTCAAAGTTTTGGAGTTCATAGATGATATGTCGATCAATGCAGATTTTATGCAAATCTGGGGGGCTAAGCACTTATTATATGTTCATTAACATTTTTATCATTGCTAGCTAGATCAACTGGTAAAGTCATAGGGGATAGTACCCATGACCGAGGTTCAAAACCGGTTTGCATCTAACATTGTGAGGGAATGAAAACTGAAACCGTTTTTTATCACATAAAAGAGTTCAGTAAGCAACTATGAAATCAAATGCCATAACAATACTTACTTCATAACCAACAATTTCTACAGTTCTACATATTGACATTTGCCCAAGGGAGAAAAAGAAGCTTTGTAAATAGAACACCGAGAAACTTGTAACTCTATTACTAAGTACAAAAAAGTGAGTGAAGTAGCAAATAATTTTTGTAGTTGTGTACCATACTACAGTTTTATGTCTCTTAAATTAAAAACTAAAGGAATCCGATGCAACCATTAGTGGACAACTAAATTTTCATTAAAAACCAAGAACTATAAGCTATATGACGCAATTCACAAAGTAGTGTGAACTAGTACTAAAATCCTTCATTTCAATATATAAGCTATTACGCTTACACTTTACTTACAATGTTGTACTACTCATCATATTTCATGATGACGATTCTCCTAATAAACATAGAAAAGCAGGGATAGTAACCACCAGAACACCACCTTATTGATGAAATAAACGAAATGTTTGAAGTACGCTACCATATTTCATAATTTCTAGGAAAGATAACAGCACAGTCATATATACTAGTGATCTCGCCTCAATGCAAGCCAAGTGCATTTTAACCAAGTGGTGCAGGCACATCTGCATCTATAGTATCCTACAAGAGGGAGGACTACAGAGAGTTCCATATAATGTAACGGACATTGTGACATCTTATTTTGTTGCCGCAACCAAATGACGCGTGTACCTCTTTTACCACCATATAAAATCAACCCAATAGCTACATGTACAAGCTACCCTATTGTATGCATTTTGAGATTTATCAAATCTAAGAAAACTAATTAAAAACCCAGGTGTCACTGTTGAATACGCCTGACGGCGGTACAAAATTACTACCTTAACCATAGGCCATTCCATAGGAAGGGGTACTAATGCATACAGTCTCTGATTCATCCTCGAGAACCTCAACTTCTACACTTGAAATGGAAATATAATTTCAGGACCACTAGCCAAGTATTTTTTGATTTACTGGACAACATATGTAGTTTATAGTTTATGTTGTACGGCCAAGGTAATATGAATAAGTACTCATATTAACAAGTTGATATAAAGAGAGATGCAGTAGGGTTATTCAATATTGTAATTAATTTTAAAATTCCTTAATAGTTTTATTGGCTTATAAAGAAAGCTGATGAAGTGAAAGTACTTTATCATCCTTTCTCCTCCTTCAAATTCATACTCATCAAAGTTCATTTCTAGGGCACAAAAATTATCTCCAGCTAAGAATCATCAGTAAAGTGTACTAATGCGAATCGCGATCAATCAGTGGAAGATCTTCAAATAGTATAAATATTGTTTACTTTTAACAAATCTTAGACCACTAGTTAATCATCTGGTGTTTCACGAGGTCTTGACCCTCAAGGAATCAGGGGGAGCTATGGGGAGAGGAAAGATCGTTATCGAGAGAATCGACAACTCCACAAGTAGGCAAGTGACTTTCTCTAAGAGGAGGAAAGGTTTGCTAAAGAAGTCCAAGGAGCTGGCTATTCTTTGTGATGCTGAAGTTGGAGTTGTCATTTTTTCTAGCACTGGCAGACTCTACGATTACTCAAGTACAAGGTTTGATAATCTCTCTTCTACTTCCAAAAATTATATTTCCCACAATAGTGATCACACGATCTCTTTGTTTTTAACATCTCTTCTTATCCCTGATTAAGCAGTGTATATAAATGAATAAACACATTACTATGTAGTTGCTACATATCCTTACAAATTAAGGTTTCAATGTTTAAGCTAATTCTAGGCCAGCTTAACAAAGTCTTTGGAACACATGAAAAGATAGCTACTTCATGACCTTACAAATGTTAATGATTATTCTGCGATACTTATGTTAGAATTCTGAAATTTTTGCATTATATATATATGATGTTCAGGGTTGAGATTCTGTTCATTAGCCTTTATTTCGCACTTGTAGCTTAATTTGTCATGTTACAGACGCCGGATTCACTAAGAGCTCTAGACACAGGACCTAAAGACATTGAAATGGTCTTAGATCATTTAAACTTAACTATGTCACATTGCTAATTGTTAAACAGAAATTCAAGACCTATTAGCACCACATAGTTCACAAATTGTGATTCAAAGTTTTTGTATGGTCCAATCTCATAAGTCATAACAATATGGGCAAAAAAAATCCAAAGATATTTATTTATCTTATGCTTATGGACAGTGAAAAATAGGTATTTTCAGTAATATGAGATTAAAGTGAACCACAAGGCTGCAATTGATGCTAGTGCATTTTAGACCATGTTCATGACTGACCCCTACGACCTTATGATAGAACGCCATATCTACAATTCCAGAAAGATTTCTCTTATAACTTTAGCATAGTAGCACTTGGAACAAAGATGCATTTTGTTCGAGCTCAATAAAAGATAATCTAATACTGCTCCCAACAAAAAGCATATAGGTCTAGTAAATTAAAAGCATTAGCCTTGTAGGATGAGTACTTATCTCTTACATGACACTATTCAGATAAAATTTACACATGTTGCACATACATTCCATTTGTAATATAAATTTTAATCAAAGTGATGAGTTTAGCATAACTATTACTCCGTAAAAAGTAAGATTTGTATGAGGCCAACAGTAATATTTTCATCTTCAAAAGTCATTATCATTATAAGAGTATAAATAAAACGCGTAACGGAGTACCGTTTGTCATTGAACTTTAATAATGCTAGCTTTTGAGTTAAAAAATCATTCTTATCGCCAATCTTATACCATGATTTTGTCTACTGCAAAGATAAAATGAAGAAACGAAAGAACTTAAGGAACATGAATAGATAAAGGTTGGACCTTAGAAGCACACAGCCACCCTCAACTTGTAATAATCAGCTGTGACTATTACCTCATCCCTTGTCATGTGCCTTGCAATTGCGATCAATACCATTAGTCCAAATTTAGATGTCAGCAACCGCCATTGTATTCATTTTGCTCAGGTAATATCCTTGAGCATTATGGTCATTACCTGTTCCCACCTTCCTGAAATGTTAAAAACGGAGCACTTAGTCTTACATAAATCTCTTGTCTCATAATATTAGCTGAAGAGATAATTCTATGAGAATTAGAGGTAACCTAACTAAACTTCAAAATAACCATGTCGATATTATGTTAGCCGACCCAAATTATTATCGAACCAAGGGTTTGTTGTTGTTGTGTTTTCGTTTGAGTATCACATTTATAAACTTTTGAAGGCAAAGAATGACAATCCATTTTATCTCTCAAACATGAACTTGGGCACTGTGATTACTATACTGTCCTCAAAGTACACAACGTACAAAAGCTTCTTTAAAACTCCGCAAAACCTATATATTACATATACTTGCTTCTTACCAATCCATTTCTCGTGGCAGCATGAAATCCGTTATTGCCAGATATAACAAAATCAAGGAGGAGCATCATCACCTAAATTCTGAATCAGAAGTGAAGGTATGATCATATATGACCTTTAATCTTGTATACCACTGATTCAATTTTGCATTGTAGGGTTTATTAGGATAGGAAGCACTGCAATGTCGTAAGCACCCAGTCCATCAATGTATATATTTGTTTTTTTGTGCAAATATACATAAAAGCCTGAATATCATGTATGTTATACATATTGCTTGTCAGAATGAACGAACTATATTTTAATGGAATTATGTTTGGAGAAAATACAACAATCCTGAAAGCTTACAGTTACAAGCTTTAATTTCTTTTCTAGCATTTGTTTGCTTTGCTCAGTAAGAAATGTCGAGGCCTTCTTTGACTGAGCACCCAGAAACACATGCTAGAGGGCAAAAGTTTGATAAGTGACATCAATGTAGAAGGGTGCAGCAAAGTATTGCAATCAGAAAGCCATTTAAAGAGTTTGGTGCTAAAAAACTCAAATTCAACTCCCCACACCTCCACAACCCCCACGCCCCCCACCCCCCACCCCCACCTCTCTTTTCACACAATAGAGAAGAAATATTTCAAGTAGTGAGGTCTTTGGGGAGGGACTTAACACCCATCTGCATCACTCTACCATTGGTGACTCCCTTTGAACCCCCCCCCCTCCCCAGCTCATGCCCTCGTTAAAAAAGTAGATACTGAAATAGATATCCCAGAGCTAATTGGTAGTAATGACATATACACAAGAAAAAGAAATCAAATCGAATTAAAAAGGGACCCGAGAAAAGAAGGGGGCTCAAGACGAGATCTGAAGCATTGTTTTAAAAAAGATGTGTGAAACCTTCCATATCATAAGCTATGACAAAACCAATTGTCCACTTAACAAGATTTTCAATTGATAAAAATGCTGACAAACAGGATGATTAGTACAATTGATGGATAATTTGAAGAAACTATGGACAATGAAGCATGAATAGTATCAAACAGGAGAATAATTTGAAGAAAATAAACAAAAGATGGAGGTCAGTTAACAGGATATAGAGAAAAGAGAAGTAGGAGGGTTGTATAAACCAGAAGTTGCTCTAAGAAACAACCATAATTAAATGGTAGATAAGGGAAATTAATGTGATGAAGAAACCAAAGATGCATCGTTTCTCATATATACCAAACGTATACCAACGTCCACAGTAAAATTTTGAGAAAATTTAACAACTTTCCAAAAATTGGTCAAAATCGGCAAAAAACGAAATGTATAGTCCACAGTTTCTGACAGAAAATCGTTACGTAATAAAATGGCCCAGATTTTCGTGGATAAATGTAGATGCCATATTATGTCTGTATGCAAAATCTTATAGCCAAAAACCTTTAGTAAGTTGACAAAATCGACAAAAATACGCATATTGACCGCCATACATAAGGACAGCTAAAAGGCGTTAAAAACTTCAATACTAGATGCATCGTTTCTCATATATACCAAACGTACACCAAGGAAGTCCACAGTAAAATTTTGAGAAAATTTTACAACTTTCCAAAAATTGGTCAAAAACGGCAAAAACCGAAGTGTATAGTCCACTGTTTTTGGTCGAAAATCGCTACGTAATAAGAATTGCCCAGATTTTCGTGGATGAATGTAGAGGCCATATTACGGCTGTTTGCAAGATATAAGAGCCAAAAACGCTCAGTAGGTTGACAAATGTACCAACAAACGCATATTGACCGCTATAGGTAAGGAGTGTTAAAAGGCGTTAAAAAACTTCAATAACAGATGAATCGTTTCTCGTATATACCAAACGTACACCAAGGATGTCCATAGTAAATTTTTGAGAAAATTTAACAACTTCCAAAAATTCGTCAAAATCGACAAAAAACGAAGTGTAATCCACTGTTTTTGGCCGAAAATTGCTACGTAATAAAAATTGCGCAAATTTTTGTGGATGAATGTCGACGCCATATTATGGTTGTATGCAAAATATTAGAGGCAAACACCTTTAATAGGTGGACAAAATTGACAAAAAAATGCATATTTACCGCCATACGTAAGGACAGCTAAAAGGCGTTAAAAAACTTCAATAACAGATGAACGTTTCTCATACCAAACATACACCAAGGATGTCCACATTAAAATTTTGAGAAAATTTAACTTTCCAAAAATTGGTCAAAAACGGAAAAAAACGAAGTGTATAGTCCACTGTTTTTGACCTAAATCGCTACGTATTAAAAATTGCCCAGATTTTCATGGATGAATCTAATCCGTGATATCCAAGGACGAAATACTGGGGATTGTTTACAGGGCAGGAGAAAATAGTTATCAATTACACAATCACAATGTGGTCGGAAACAGCAAAAATGGTAGTGAATAACAAGGTAGAAGAAGGTATAAGCAACATAATTCCATTAAAGTATACTTCGTTGGTACTCACATATGCTGCTAATTTATTCAAAGCAACCAGAAATTATGGTGATAATGCTTATGACATTGCAGAGCTAGACAAGGGAAAGATACATGCAACACTGAGAGAGTGTAAATCCATGAGTTCTAACTAATGTCAAAATTCAAAAATCAGGTTTAGTACTGAAGCGACAGCCCCCCATTTCATGTTAAACTTACAGTATTACTATTTGTAGATTTTAGCCCAGATAATCATGTGAGCTGCGACCGGTAAATACCTAGCAGATGACTGAAAATTGATTCAAGTATTCACTTTATATTGAACCTAGTTCTATTTTTCGAACTAAATACACAAAATATGGACAGCTTGTGATTGTAAAGATCTTAAAACAAGTGCAATTCGTTTGATTACAAATAGGAATAATCAATTGTCAGATTGAATCTAAGCTCTTGCAGATTTATGACAATTGAACTGAGTATTTATTTTTTAAAATAACGGAAGAAGCTAACCTTCGTTCTTTGCTATGAAGTGGATGGGATATGAAGCGATCAAACTGTTAATCATAATATTTTACATGGTAGTTTTGGCGACAGGAGGCAGAAGTCATAAGGCAGCAGCTGCAGAACCTTCATGAAAGCCACCGGTACAAATTCTTTTTCTTTCAATTGGGATTAACTCACAGAGTCATAGCAGTTGGAAAGCTATTGACTGCGGAGGTCTAACATGCTAAAAGAGTCGTGCTTTTTTTATAGTGCTTATATTATCCTAGTGGCTGGTAGGCAGTCATCAAATCCCTCTAACTGAACTTTCTGAAATTGTAACAAATGAAACATAAACATCAATTCTTAAGAGTTTTGCCAGATAGTTCAACAACAAGATCATTAACAGACTGAAGTAACAATGCCACTATGGTAGGCATGTTCATATAGTCATATTCAAAGTTTCATTGTAGCCTAATTCAGACACTACATTTCCATTATTGGTAAGGCAGGCAACTTATGGGGCAAAAACTATCTGGTTTAAGCATTAAGGAATTACATTACCTAGAAAACCAACTGGAAATGAGTCTGCAGGGTGTTCGTGCAAAGAAGGTAAATTTCTCATCTCGTTAGATTAACATCATCTGTATAAAGAATTGTTGACCCCTCATACAAACTATACATATGCAGGAGCAGATCTTAACCAATGAAATAGAAGAGCTAAATCGGAAGGTGTGAATTAGTACCTTTCTTGATCCATCTTCTTAAAGTAGACTCCGCGTCTGCGTGCTTATTAACTTCCATTCCTTTACAGGGAACTATCATTCAGCAGGAAAACATGGAACTCTGTGAGAAGGTAAACCTCATTCGTCAAGAAAACATGGAATTATATAAGAAGGTATTAGGTTGCATTACAAGTAAAAAGAACTCAAACAATTAATAAGAAATCTGCAAACATTGCTGTTGGCGTGTCTCAGTTTAATAGAAGGTTATCTTGTCACAGCTTTATAGTACAGGAAACATGAATGGCATCTATAGCAGCAGCTCATTTATGGCAAATGGTTTCAGCACAGGCGATAACCAACAGATAGTAGATTTGAGCCATCCTGTCAGGCAAAGCCATCAGGGGTCAGGAGCAGCACCAGAATTAGGGTAACGTCCTTACTCTTCCAATCTTATACAGGATTCCCTAACATGATGCAAGAGATTGATCCATAAATTCTATAAAAATATGGCAGTCTGCAGTTGCATTAAAACATAGTAGCAGAAGAGTGGATGAAGTTTCTTTCATCGTAAATTGTCTCAAATGGAGAAGTTAAGTGTGGAGCTAAAGAGTGCCAAACCAGCTTCGTAACTGAGAGCCACAAAAATGGTTCGACAATGCTACTGGGCCAACAAATTGGAAGCAAAATAACAACTCTTGTAAAGCTGTGTAATTATGACACTGAGAATATGGACATATATTCTAGCTAAACTCTATCCTTAAGTTAATATAACAAGGAGAAGCTGCGAGTAAACGAGATGAACTTGTCACTCAGCTATCAAACGTGATCCTAACACAAAACATGAACTACTTGGATAAACAGGTCATCCTTCTTGTTCGGTCTTCAACAGTCATACACATTACACACCAAATGTGAAAGACAAACCAAGACCAAGACATTTCCCCTTTCTCAAAATTCCGAATAATCCATTGGGGACCATCCTTTCTCAAGATTAGCTCCACGCTAACATTCTCAAACACGCTTCCATAAGCAATAAAATCCTACTTCAATGCCTTAAACTTCATGCTAACATTCTCAAACACGAATCCATAAGCGATAAAATCCTACTTCAATGCCCTAAACTTATACTAACATTCTCAAACACGCTTCCATAAGTGATACAATCATACAATCCTAATGCAAACCCCTAAACTTCATCAATCTCTTCGAAAAGCACAATTCGCTCTTTTTTCTAACACGTAAGTGTGTATATCAATATAATGAAAAAAGACACCCAATCACAAAAAGACGCCATGGAATACACTTCACTCCGACAATGTCATCATTTTTGCATGCTCCCTCCGTCTCTATTGATCGTTTACGTTTAATTTGAATATGCGAGAGAACTCCAAAACGAAGTGTAAACAATCAAAAGAAACGAAGGGAGTACTTGTCAAGAGAACTAGATCAAGATTATTCAACAGCATATCATTACCGTATACATTACGCTAATTGGGCGCCAACACAAGACATTAAACACTCGGAAACTATATTACCCCATGCCATCCAAAAGTATAATCCCGTCAACGAGACTTAATCAAGCAACGGTTTTATACCTTAACACGTCCCTCATCCTAAACGAGACCTTTAGGGTTCTTTAAAAGGATAATTCACATGCCTGAAACACGAAACCTATAGCTAAGCGCAGTCAATGATTTTATACCTTAATACAAGAAATCGTAACAACTAATAATAACCTAATCACGATTAATAATTCATCAAAAATGAAATCTTTGATCAAAGAATTCACTAACCTGATTTAATCCTACGTCTGAAATGAGCACCGGTTTAATCAGCCGCAAATTGGGTGGTGTATATATACGTGACGTGTGGCTTCCTGGTGTGACACGTATACAACGTCAAAGCTGGTGGATCCACTGGGCCACGATTTCGTTGGGCCAAAGTTTTGTTTACAGGCCCAAAATTAGAAACGGTGTCGTATGGTGTGGAAATAATAATTGGAAGGAACCCTAAATAAACCTTGAAATTGAAACTAAAGTTGGAGTGTTTGAGCTTGAGAAAATTCAGCAATGGCTTCCCCAATTAGAAGACAACAAGATGATGATTCTGATGATGCTCCCGATGAGTTCACTTCTCAGCAGGTTCATCTCTTTCACTCTGTAATAGTTTAGCGTAAATGTGAAGATACCAATTAATTTGTATGAATTAATTAATTGAACTTTGAATTTATTATGTTTTTGGTTTTGTTATTAGGGTTTAGAAAAACACCAAGAGATTGCGAAAGCCCAACAACAAAGTATTTCCAGGTAATTTGTAGTTTTTTAATAATTTGTGGTTGGAGTTGTCAAAGGTGTAATCTTTGCTATATTTTGAGCTGCAATTTGAGCGTGTACTTCACTATTGGCTGCATAATTAGCTCGTTCGTTTTAATGTACATGTGTTTCGGGGATTGCGATTCGTGTTAGCCGACCCCAAATCATTTTTGGGTTCTTGAGGAGGTCTTGATTGTAGTGCTTAGTCGTATGGTTTCGTGAGCTCTTGTAGCTGAAAGTTGCCTTGAATATGTTGATGCCGATGCGTATTTGAGGTCAGGCACTCAGGCAGTTCATGTAGAATTGTATTATGTTTTAAGTTATGGCCGGGTACTTTGAGCCGCTGGTGCTTCGCCCTCAGCTTTCTGCCTAATGCGCGAGAAAAGAATCCGAGTTACATTGCCTGTGTATGGTAGAGGGTCAAGAACCCTTTGCAAGTATTTTCTTGGGTTGGGAGTCTGTCTAGATTAAGTTTGTCAAATATATGGCAATGCCCTTTGCAAGGCGAATCTTTGCATGTTTTGGTGAATAGTTGAAGACTTGAAGTAGACTTGGCTGAACTTGGTTTGGTTGAACCCGTTATTCCTTGAGAGTCTTTCCCGAGCTGAGCATTAGTAAGCGGATTTTACCCTCCTGAGTCCTGGCTGCCTTCGTAGAGTCAGAGTCTTTATATGAGCCAGGATACAGCTCTTTGTCTAAGAGTTTTAACTTTTCATGCATTCTGCTTAGTGTTGGCTCATGCTTCATTGTTATTTGTGGTTCCTATGCTTTTGCTTTAACAGGGCTCGTCGTGAAGTTAAAGAACGCCGAAAGAAATGGGCTGAAAGACCAACTCCAAGACAGAAGTCAAAGCCTGAAGCATCTGAAGGTGATGATGAAAAGGTCGAGGATGATTTAGGGCCTGATACTAGTAAGCAGTCTCAAGCTATTACAGGAATGCTTCCAAACGATATTGTCAACCTACTTGCGGCACGTGAGAAGTATGCCCTCAAGCTATTTGTGTTTATGAATGCTCTTATACTATAAATTCTTTCAAGCCATGTAGTATTCTGTTATCTGTTTAGTTATGCTGATGCATCACGTGACAATTGGCACTTTTGTAGGCAAGTTTTCTTGTCAGACTCCGAGGACGAGGAAAAGGAGAAAAAGCCAAAGCGTAAGAAGAAAAGAACCAGTATTGCAGGGTAAGAGATGTTAAATTTTCACTTTAAGGAATGAACTTGCAGTTCTGGCTACATATTATCATCTTGTGACACAATCTTCTGGTTTCATGTTACAGAGTTGAAACTGTTATCTTAAAGGAGCTGCCTCCTGCACATTGTGTGCAGAGCTCCTTGGAGTTTCTGAAGAAAAGGAAGACGCAAGTCCATCGATCATCTGCAGTTCTGAACAATTCTAACCAAGCGTTGCGGCTCCTATCTTCATCTGGCTTGCTGAAGTAGAAATTGTTATACCATTCTGTCTTAGTTGTTGCATTGCACCTCATAGAAGCATGTGAATGTCGTCGAACAACTAAAGACTTCACTCCTTTTTTGTCCCCGTGTATTTTCTTGTCACATTTCAATGTTTGTATGTAATTGCCATCTTTTGATGGTTTTGGTAGTTCAAGGTTGATTGAAAATTCTGGCGCTATGATAATTGCAATTTAGGAACATTCAACCACAAATTGCCTCGACGGTGTTGGAAATTTCTGAGGTGGTCACTGATCAGTAGTGACCAGTTCTTCTAGCATGTGGGAGACCCGGGAGGTCTTAGTTTTTGTTTGAACAGAGAGCGAAACCGAAGAAAGAAAGTGTGTGAAAGTGATTTCGTTTCACAGTTTGAACTGTAGTTGTAATCTGGTAGGCATTCTGCAAACTGCGGGTTTACTTTCGTAGTAATTTTTAAGAAAAACATGGGAGTGAAGTAGTTAACTGTACATGAACTCATTTACATGCTCTACCTTAAAAAAAAAAAAAAAAAAAAAAAAAAAAAAAAAAAACTTATTTCTTTTCTGCAAAAGGGGCTCAAAACTGGATTTTTACAGATCACCCCTCCATTGAAGCTGTACAAATTTACAAGTTGTGTTATGGATCGATATCGAGTCTGGTGACCAGTTTTCCCAATTACATCTCTGGTCTGCTTTCTCCTTAATACTTATCGTTTCCAATAATCACCATCTCTGGCATCCTTCGGCTTTGGTTTGTTATGAAGGTCTCTTGTAGCTTGAGGCATCTCTGGAGGGTAAAAGTCGCCGAGTATCCTAGCACAAAATATGGTGGTTGTTACCTGTAACCATCAATAGAGATTTGGCATCGCATTGTTTGAGAGGACCTTTGTCAGGTGTTACAGAAGAGCCGTTAGGCTGTCTTTTCATAGACCGTGAAGTTTATGTACCCGGTCATTTAGCATCATTGTTATCAAGGAAAGTCAACAGAAACCCGCTCACTATCCTTCTTGCAACAGGATTAGGAATACAGCGGCACAATCGTCCATCAATGTAAACCACTGCTGCTGAGAGGACAAACTTACTGACCCCCCATCTCCATATAAATGGGCTTCTAGGTTCCTCACTGGTGGAAGCTTTGGAGCTACTTGGCTTGATCTCCTCGGGTGTTCCAACTGATTTTCCCTTTAGGTTCAGCTTACCTATAGCATTATTTGTTTGCTTTCTTAGCATTCGGATAGCAAAGCTTACAAAAAGATGCTCGCACAGAGTGAGAACAGTAGGCCCAATTCTCCATTCCTACATAGATAGTAAACATTATCTCTAGTCAGTCGTAAAGAAGACAAACTGATAAATTACGGAAATGGATAGGGTCTTGGGGACCAATTAAGTAAAGTATGAGTTATTATCCTACAGTTCTCTACGTTCAAGCGCAAAATCAGCATTTGCAAGCTAAGAATGTGCTATAGATCAGGTTCAACTTTAAAGACACAAGCATTAATATTTTATGCAGAATAGTCCTTCTGTATAGAGATAACTTACATTCTCTCCCCGAAGGTGCCTTAGAGGCCGAGACATGGTTGAATAGTCTCCCTTCATCAAAGCCTTGCTCACAAGAAAATCCTTCACCCGATCCATTATCTCACCAATAAGGGAACTATTTGGAGGTAGATTTTTAAGAATAACCTGCCAAAATTTGTGCACATGAATCTCTCATCTTTAAAAAAACAGAGAAAGCTTTGCATGAGTCTGAAACTACTACAGCAGTACAGCAGACGACAAATTCTGGTAGAATAATGAAACATCTAAAAGATGGACTAAATAGCTGTTTCTCGCCGACCTCTAAACAACCAAATCAAAGCGCCCATTAATTTTTGGGGAGGCGATTTAGATGTATACTTTCCAATATTTGTATTTTGGAGGAGAAGCCCTCAAAATCAGATCCAAGTAGTTTCCTATCCAGAGGATGTTATTTTTACAAAAAACTTGAGAATTTGTCTATGGATAACAGTGTCTACTGTCAAGATAGTAACCCCAGAGAAAATTATACCACCTTCTTGATATCCCCAAGGAAGTTCCTCACACAAAATTTAAAATTATATCAACAAATTTTGGCACAAGAAAGAATACCTGATCATCGATGACTCTGACCCTCAAATATTCCTGCTTATAAATTGTATCCAACATAGCTTGTAAGTACCCTTCAATATATAACTGCAAAAGAAGGAGCTTTTCTATGATCAATAATAAAATCAAGCTGATTCGCAGATCCAGAGATGATGTAACATTGTAACGCCTCTAAGAGCAACTAGCATAGACACAGGACACACATGCACACTCCCATCCACCACAACACCCGTACATAAATGCTTCTCTAGACAGAGATCAGATACGTAGTAATGTGACATCACAGCCAAGACCTCAACGATCTTTAGTCTACAGTTAGTCTCTATGCAAAACAAGATTTACCTCATCAACTCCTGGACTGCGATCAAGCTTGAATTTTCTGTCAGGGCCTCCTTCCATGAGTGCTGTCCCCAGTAATGATGGCTCCATGGCTAACTTGAGTATTCCATGGTGAAATCCTGTCACCTAAAGATACATTAAAGATCACATATCAGCTAAAATGAGTTAGATCCATACATTTTCACATATCACAAAGAAGGCAACTGTTTGCAAGATCATATAATACCATTCCATTGAGACCGCTACTTTCTGCACCCTTGAGTACTGAATCTGTCACTTCAGTCACTGCAGCAAAAAGTATGTTGGATCCTGCATTTTTTAACTGCAAAACATGTCTAATCAACATCTGTAGCCAGCAAAGGTAGTGAGAACTTGAAGACAAAGAAAACTTACAGTCTTGCTAAGATCACCAAAGTAACGTCTTGTCCCGGAGGCACCTTTGTTTTCAATACATTTGCTGATTAACTTAAATGTTCCTGGCAATCAAGGAATTAAAAACAATTTCAGAGGGCGACTAGGCTGTAAATGATGTCAAAGAGAGACTTGGCCGCTCTTCAAAATCAGTTAAAAAAATGGTTAACAACAACAACTATTGAAGCTAGTATGTGCAATCTCAACCTTGAACTAGCTCAACAACTACTAGCAGACGATTGCCAAATGAAAATTAGTTCATCTAGGTTGTATCACAGCACTAGAATATTGCTGACAGTTAGACACCACTACAATGGGAACAAGCTGCAAAATATGAGCACTCTTCAGGCATCAGTACACAGGAGTAGAGAGTTGAGGGGGGGGGGGGGGTAGTGAGGTCCTGCCGGATCTTACAATATATAATATATTAGCCTACCTATGACATGAGAAATCATGGTTCAGGGAAATAAACTGGATTTTTATAGAGGAAGGTCAAAGAATCAAGTCTAGGAGTGAGCATTTTTCTCCACATTCTTATTCTTCGTTCAATTCTTCACAAATACACCCCAAAAAAGAACCTCACCACCCCCCCCCCCTCCCCCTCAAAAGTTTCTGCTCCACTGTCCTTGAGCACTTTAGAGATTAACCAGTTTGGTTGTGCTATAGAACATAGCTAACAATATACACTCGTCACTTGGGCATGTAAGAGAAAGGACTTGAACAGTACAGACTGGGCTTGCTTCCATTAAACACTCCAAATCATTCCCTCAAGGGTCTCCAATACACAATTGTCCCAACTCCCAAACAAACGTGTAAATATTCTGACTTTAATTTTAATGTGTCATAAACAGCTTATTACAAGATGAAAATCGTCATCCATATGTATGCATCTGCCATTCAACAGTATATTAACCAATGAATGACTCGGGCACTTAGCACTTAGCAGTAGATAAACCTATGGTATTTTCAAAAGGTGGCAGAGAGAATGGTACCTAGGGTGAGACCTCGAACATTGAATAAACTGCTAGACGGATCAAAGAAAACATCCAAAGAGGATGACGCCATATCATCGAAAACAGATGCAAAACTTGGCGGTAGTAACAGGCTTCCCTTTGCAATATAGACAGCCCGCATAGCATACCTAAGAGACAAAGTTTAGGATAAATAAGTGGTTCGGATAAGAGCAAATCATAAAGAAGTAGAAGAAATCATACGCAATTTTACCATGAATAATGCCGGGCACATCTCAAAAGGAGCTCACGAGTTGTTACCAAAGCATGAGTAACCAAGACCCCATTAAGTTCTACTGCTACGTTCTTGACAGTTGGAATCTATTGCGTACAACAAATCAAAGAAAAAGGCAAGGAAAATTATTTACATAGCTGAAAGAACTTCTTACCCTCTCTAGCTTTACAATCACTTTAATGAAACTATTATTTTTGTTAAAAAGACATCATGAAATCACAACTGCTTTTAGTAAGTTCAGAAACATCCTATACCTTAATTACACTGTGCAACAAGGATCTTAGTGCCTCTTGTCCTGAACTATAACTCGAGTATGAGTCTTCTGGAATAAAGCTCGCAATGATCTGAATGCAAAAAATAATATAAAAAGTGTATATACATCAGTCTCGCATCAAAATAGATTCTATGTTCAAGATTAACTCATGAAAAGGCTATGATGTCTGAAACCAGACCTTAACTGGGTGGATCTCAAAATGGTCAAAGTAATACTGTTGACTCTGGCTGTTTGTACTAAGAGATGTTCGCCAAAATGGAACAATTTTCATTAAGGTCTCCTCATCAAGGTTTAGATCAATTGGCTGTATTCAACAACTAAAATTGTTAATATACTACAGTTGTATGATTGAACCAATTATAATGATTAGAAAAAATACGCTGCATGCCAGCAATTTTAGAAAATGGAGAGATGGCGACATGCACTCCCAAGAACGCCATTCCTTACCTGGAGAACAATGGATGAATATTTAACTTCTCGAACATTGGAGCTAGTCGGGAATAAAACAAAGA